>JACEGR010004873.1:0-81155 GCA_014170235.1 Listronotus bonariensis
TATGTGGTGGTGATCCTGGTATTGTCTGGTGCTACCATTCCAGAACCCCTGAGCATGTGTAGTTGGCAATAGATTAAAGTGCTGTGAGTCAATTTATAAACAAGGCTGAAATCAAGCAGAAAGCTTCAAGCGTTAAAGACCATGCATGAATGGTGAGTGCAACTATGGTTAGTTAAGTCAACAAAGGTATATTGGAGGCACAAAAAACAACAAAACATAAACAGACAGATGGAGTATGGTGATCTGAAAGGAAAGGAACAATAAGTTGAGCATTAAAGTTTAATTCTATTGTGGTTCAAAAAGTGCATGATAATGTTTATAGATTTTTCGTTTGGATTTTCAAGAATTGACAAAATTGAAATGGGAGATGAATACTTTAATTTTATGAATTCGGTATATGGGTTCCAACCTGGGATGACATTTATAGGGCATTCAAAGAATATATGGTTAAGTGTCTCTATCTCACCACATTCGCAAAAAGGATCATCGCTTATGTTCAATTTAAATAAATGCTCCCTAGTTAGACAGTGTCCAGTTCTTAATCTTATTATAGTAGTTATGTGTCTTCGGGTCATATTTTTATGTTAATGAACCAATTTTTGTTTGGAAATATAGTTTGGACCCTATGATATTTATAATTTTTCCCTTACCAATCTTTCCCAGTTGTTATAAAATTGTTGAAGTAATTCATTCTTGATAAGATTATGGATTTCAACTGCATCAAGAGGCATAGTTTTTGGGACGTTTAATACTCTACCTACGTTATCTAGTTGGTCAGTCTCAGTATTACCAGGGATTCCAGAATCCCTGGAATCCAGGCAAGTCTGATGTCATAGCCATTTTCATTAGCCATGTAAATTAGACGTTTAGTTCTAAGTGTCCAATAATCAGCTTTGGCTGAGTAAAGGTTACCACCAATTTTTTGTATTGCGCTCTTTGAGTCAGAAAAAATAATTGAAGTTTTAATGGTCTTATTAATGATAACTTTCACTGCATCATGAATGGCAATAGTTTCGGCTTTACAAATCGATATGGCATCAGGCAGTCTGGAGGAAAAATTATATTTTAATTGAGGTATAGATATTCCAAACCCGGATTTATTGTGTGATTTAAAAGCGTCTGTAAAAACAAAAATTGAATTATATTTAAATTTTTCAGTTAATGTAAGAAATTTTTATTTTATAAATAATTCGCCTTTTTGGATGCCGAGATTGACAATCTTAAGAGGGGTCTGTAAGATTTCTGCATTCACTTCATAACAAGGGAAAGAAGCACTTTTGTAGATATTTTTAATATGCGGAAGTAAGTATTGTAATGCCAAAATCAAATAAGGTGTCTGCGAGTTTCTGCATAGTCCGGGACTATTATTTAAGTAATTGAGACCTTTCAGAAGTAAACTAAGTAACGGATGGTTTTTGATGTTTGTGATTTTGGATACGTACTTCACGGCCAACATTTTTCTTCTTTGCTCCAAATCAACAATAGATGCTTCAGCCAAAAGGGCTGCTCTTGGTGAGATCTCATACATCCCAAGGAGATTCGAAGGCCTTGGTAGAAAAGAACATTAAGTTAATTCAATCTATTTTGACTAGCCGGATTTATAAGTATAGATCCAAAATCCAAGTGCGATCTGACTAAAACTTGGAATATCATAAGCATGGTGCAGGAATCCGCCCCCCACCAAACTCTACAAATTGCCTTCAATACATTTAAGGCCCTTCTTGCTTTGCTGGCGATATGTTCAATATGTTTATCCCATTTAAGATGGTTCTGAAATATAATCCCTAGGTACTTGACATGTTGTTTATGGTCTATATTTTGATTATTAATAGAAATGGGAGGGGGTAGTTGTGTCTTTTGCCCCTGGTAAACCAAATTGCCTCGCATTTCTCCGGTGCTAAAGAAAGTTCCATCCCGTCAAGGCATTCCTTAATCTCATCAAGTGTTTCGTTTATCTGGGTAGCCATAAGATTCGTATTAACCCCTCGCACAAAGATTACCAGGTCATCGGCATAACCCATGAGGGTTACGTTACCAAAATTCCTGTTAAAAATTTCCCTTATGTATATGTTAAAAACTATGGTGCTCCAAGGAGATCCCTGGGGCAAACCCCTTGTAGTCAGAACTGGACCCAGAAAGGTACCATCGGTCCCCCTGGTGTACAAAAGGCGTAGTCTTAGAAATTGGTGTATGAGATTGTTTAATTCTAAGGGAATATTAAGTGCGTGAATTTTATCATAAAGTTTGTAGATGTTTACGCTATCATACGCCGATTTTATGTCAAGGAAGACGGCAATGACAGTCTCCGATGAAAGAAATGCATTAAAGATAAAAGCAGAAAGGAATGCCACATTGTCATAAATTCCGTGACCTTTGCGAAAACCGTGTATATGATTATTGAAATGTTGTTTGTTTTCTAGGTACCAGTCTAATCGATTTTTAATCATAATTTCTAAGGTTTTGCCACCACATGATGATAAAACAATTGGCCTAAAGCTTATTGGAAAAGCTGGATCTTTATTGGGTTTTAAAATGTTGATGATTATGATTTTTTCCATTCATTTGGAATGGTATCGCCCAGGAGAAATTTATTATAGGAGTTTAAAAGGATTTGCTTGGCTCTAAATGGAAGATTCTTAAACATGGGATAAGCGACATCATCCATACCCGTCGCTGATAATTTTTTGTCTTTTAGAGCAGCCTCAAGTTCATAGATAGTGAAAAGCTTTATATTGATGTTAACGGGTTGAGCAAGCATTCGAAAATTTGGGTCGATGTTAATGACGGACTTATTATCTAGTATAGCTTGCCTGGTCTGATCGCTAACTGTGTGATTGAATTTACTAGCAGAGTTGACATTTGAAAATTTTTTGACTTTGTTCCATACATATGTAATGTTAGAGTTTCTGTTTAATGTTCCACAAAAATTTTTAAATTTTTGTTTTTTCTTTTCTACTAAATTTCCTCTTACTATGGCTATGGCTTTTTTGCTTTTAATGTAATTTTCCATATTAGGATTATTATTAAATTCCAAAATTGCCTGCTTTCTCAGATTGATCCACTCTAAACACTGCGCGACCCACCAGGGGTTTCCCACCTTTTGTGATACGCCACATAACCTTTTCGGCATCGCTTCGTCCGCCGCTGAGGATATAAGCTCAAGAAGTTCATTGTAGTTATATGGTCCAGGATTGCTAGAGATCTGTATTAAGACCTTATCGTGATACGCTTCTCAATCAGCACGTTGAAAATTTCTTAAGATGTATGAATTTATGAGGGCCCTTTCGAAGCTATTATTGTTTCCGATATTGATGTCAAGACAAGTCGGAAGGTGGTCGCTGTTGCCGTAGTCCTCTATGGTAAACCACTGGGCTCTGGTGGCTAATCTTTCACTGACCAAGGTCAAGTCTACTGCACTAGAACTATGACCCGGGGCCTAAACTAATGTATATGATCCGTCGTTCATGATTACCAGTTCTCTATCTTGTAAGAAATCAACAATAATTTTGCCTGTGTTGTTACTGGGGATTTCATCCCACATTGGGTGATGTCCATTAAAATCTCCCATTATGATCATATTGTGGATATCCAGGTCCCTTATCATTTCTTCCAAGAGTGTGTGGTTTGAAAGTGCATTCGGGTTAGCATAAATATTAATAACCGAGATATTTCCAATTTTGATGATTAAGTATTGTACTGCAGGTGAGTGAAAAGATTTAATTTTGGGAGAAGCAAATGTTTTTCTTTATACATGTGGCTACACCTCCACCACGGCCATCAATTTTGTCTTGTCTAATTACATTAAATGTATTAAGAAAAAAATGTTGGTTGTTTTTTAACCAAGTTTCATTCAGTAAAATAATGTCGGGTTTTTCTCTCACTGCAAGGTTAACGAGGTTATCCCGGTTGGAACGTATGCTTCTTATATTCCACTAAATAATTTTTAAATTCAATTTACAACTTAGCTGCGTAGGCATATTTTAATTACAATATGTAACGAGGTAGAGTATTAGACCGGATATAAAAAAGGTAAGGATAATTAAATTTAGATTTGATTTTATATTGTTGATTAATTTAAATTAGAATAAAAGGTCAATTATAGCAGAGAAAAAAATAATAAAAATAATAGGGACAAAGGGGAAAAATAAATAAACAAAAATATGATACGGGTTATCCCGAGTCAGAGTCAGGGTCGAGGTCCATATGGGACACCAGACCCTGACGAGACATCAGAACACCTCTACAGAGAGTACGATACTCCTCTGATGTGTTTAATAAAAACTTAATAACAGTTTCTACATTGATAGTGTTTGCGTTAGATACATGATCAAGATTGGCACTGGCACTAGTACTAAGCAAAGTAAATTCATATTGTTGTTTGGTCAAAGGTTGGCTATCGTTATAAGTTTTGTTAGATTTCTGAGGCCGTGAATTTGGAAAAAGTAACTGATCATTATGTTGTTTTTTGTCATAGCCTTGTAAGATAACTCTTTTTTTGTTGGGTTAGTTGACATTGCTTGTTGGTGGGATCTTTTTACAGTGCTATTTTTAAAAGATTGTAATCGTGTTTGTGACGTTTTGATTACGTCATCATTGGATGTTTGAGAGAGACTAATGTTTTCTTTATGTAGCTTAGGGAAATTACTAGGGTTGTAGACAAAATCACCTTTTGTTGTGTAATTTTTTCGACATGATGCATTGGCTTCCAAAAAGTTAAGTTTTCAAACGCCATTAATTCTTTTATATTTTTTTGTCTTGTATACTCTGGACATATTTTAGACGTCGATTTGTGATAATTTTTACAAAAATAGCAACACGTTGAACAGTCAAATTCTGCATTATCCTCAAGATGTTTGAGGTTAGCGCAATTAAAGCATCGTTCTTTACCTTTGCAAATATTTTTGGTATGTCCGTAACGTAAACATTTAAAACATTGTGTTACAGGAGGGACGTAGACCTCAATTGAGCATTTTAAATTAAAGAACCGAACTGATCTAGGGAGATTAACTCCTTTAAAAGTGAATAGGACTGTTCCAGTGGGTACATACGAAGGTGTTTTATCTACAATTACCCTACGTTTTAATCTCCTTACACTCAATATTTCTACCCCAGCATTAGTCATAAAATGATTTAATAGATCTTCCTCAGAAATGTCGATGTCAATTTTTCTGGCAATGCCCTTGGATGTTACAAAGTTAAATGGAATAAATATTTTATAACCCAAATCAAGCAGTGTTTTATTAGTGACAAAGGCATTTGCTGCTGTATACGTAAGGAATTCGATAGCAATTCTATTCATTCCTTTGTTAGAATTTTTTTTACATCGGTTAGGTTAAGGTTAAAGATATCCCTTGCTATTTTAATATTGTTAGATTTAGCTATATCAAAACCAACTTTATCGGTTGATTCTAAATAAACAAAAAAAGGGACGTTATCAGTGGCTGAGTAAAAAACTGGCTCTATGGTATTTTGTGTTTTTATATTTGAGGCGTCAACGGGTTTCTGAACATTGTTAGGATTGAGGAGGGGTCGCCCCCCGTGTCACCCATGTTGAAACTTAAGTAAAGCTATTTAAATGCAAGTAAAAAAAAATGGTAATAGCAAAAATAAAAAATATACACGATTTTTACAGTAAAAATGCAAGCAAAAGCTAAAAGAAACTAAGCTATGCTCAACTTACCCTCAAACACAGCACAAAGGCAGTTAGTGATGAAACTGCTGCTCGTACGGGGATACTCACAGGACTGTCATACCTCTTTTCGTTTTTGATATACAGACCATAGTAAGGTTATTTATTTTAAAGTAAACAAAAGCTTATTTATAACTTCCCTGTACTATTGTAAAAAAAGAATATAGCTATTTTGTATATTTATTTCGTAGAATTTAATACAAAAAACCCATTTAAAACAAAAACAAAAAATACATACGGCACGTGTGAGGTATTTTTAAATAAAATGCCCCATATATTTTAATATTAATAGATATAGATTTTTACAAAGTTTTGGTAATATAAAGCTTGCTGAATTTGTTTTCTGCGGTTTTAATGCAATTGCAAACTGCATGATACTATAGGGTCACTACCACGGTGCTTATTTGTCAAAGTCAAAAATTGTTTTAAAAGTTCGTTTATTACTTTTTGGAGTGATTTTATAATAAGGTTTTCATTAGAAGAGCGGTTTAAAATTATATTATACCGGCTGCCCACGAAATTACTAGCAAGTCTGTCATTTTCTTAAAAAGTGTTACATAATAAAATTTTAGACGGATGTATGGTTGAATAGGATAAAGATTTCTAATATTTTAGATTTTATGTGGCATATTCGGTTTAACCGGAAGTGCTCTCAACTTTGCTATTTTAAAGGTGCGTTTACACCAAACGAACAAAAAGCTAGAGCTAGAACAAGAGCTTTCTACGAAAGCTAATCTGTTGAACATTTGAAAGCAATAATTTAAATTATAGGTAAAATTTTAAGGTGCTCGCCCACTTAGGCGTCGGGACAAGAAAAAATTCGCCGAGTTGCTTTACAGGTAGTTAAATAGAACCCCGCCAATATAAGCGGCGCGGCGCGTCTATATGGGCGGGGTTCCATTTAAATACATGTAAACTTATCCGGAGCAATTTTGACTCGTCGAGACGCGTTGCCTAAGTGGGCGAGCACTTTTAAACTTCATTTTCTCAAATACTACAAAAACTATTTTAGTGCGGTTTTTGGTCAATTTAGACGCAAATATTAGTCTTTATGATTACCGATTTGCAGCCTTGGCGACGTTGTTTTTTTTGCGGATTTTTTTTGTTCTCGAACTTTTTAAATAAAAGAAATTTTTAAATCTTTAAAATTTAATAATAATCAGATGATCATTTGTGACAAACAGTTTTGGAACATTTTTGATATTCCCCGTAAATCTAAAAATATGATGTTTTTACTAAAAAAGCGACATTTTAGCGTTGTCACCCTGTTTAACACTAAAAAACTTTTAGTTTTAAAAATAAACTGCTACTGTTTGACGTTTTAAGCAAAGAGCAATACCTTTTACATGTTTTAAAAACTTTTATACAGGGTGGACAAAAAAGTAGATCTATGTGTAAAAGTAAATGTTCATAATTCTTGTTTTCTGTTATGCCATAAACTACAGAATTAGCTTTAATGAATTCTAAAAGTAAAAATGGTAAACCTGGAAACATGGCAAGTATCAGCAAAAAATTGGACATTCCCCAAAACCCTAAAGTAGTAAATATTGTAAGTTTGGATAAAACCGGTTCTAAAATATGAGACAGTTTCTATACATTTATATTATATTAAAGTATTGAATAACCATACAACAAGATTATTACGCAAATTAAGCAACTCAAATAAAAAAATTGAAAAATAAAAATCCGTTTCGGTTTTTTGATCCCTAGATTCAAAAATACTTATGGAATTTATAAAAGTTAATTCTGTAGTTTATGGAATAACAAAAAACAAAAATAATGAAAAAATTTAGAAAATTTTAAAACATTTACTTTTACACATATATCTACTTTTTAGTCCACCCTGTATAAAAGTTTTTAAAACAAAAAAATATTTTACTTTCTGCTTAAAACGTTAAACAGTAGGAGTTTATAGGCCTAAAAGTCAGCGTTATACAGGGTGATAACGCTCAAATGTATCTTTTTAGAAAAAATTCATATCTTTCTAGATTTACAAAGAATATCAAAAATTTGCCAAAATTGTTTGTTACAAATAATATTCTGATTATTATAAAATTTTTACCATTCAAAAATGTCTTTTAATATAAGATATACATATAAGATTTGTTGCTATTTCTTCTTTCTTTTTTGTTTGTACTATATGTTCTTTGAATGTTTACTTTTTGTCCAGCGTTATTCCTAGGTATTTGATTTGGTGGAATTCTTCTATGTTGTTTTCGTTCAGTGTACATTGGCAGTTTTGACCTTCTCTTACCAGTTTTTTATTGAAAAGTATTAGTTTTATTTTTTTGAGCGCGAACCTAGCTTCGAAGGTGACGTATAGTCCCTTTGTCTATTCTAATTACGTGTTTAAGAAGTAATAGCGAACTTTTAATTTGTGCAAAGTTGTTCGTGTGTTTCATAACTTTTGTGTCAAGCATATTTTTTAATAAATTTGTGTCTCTCTACCGCCAAGTGTGTATAATTTATCATATTGTGATTGGTATAACCCTCAAATATTGGGAACTGTTTATTTTGGCGCCAATTCTCTGAACAGACTCTGTTCCGGTATTCCGCTGTGTCGCCTATGTTTTTAGCGCCTTCAGAATTTTTTTAATTTAAGATTATAAATATCTTGATAACTTCATACCATGTCTTTACGTGAAACTAACCAAACAAACCAAAATGCTGGACAACTGTTTAAAACGCTACTTAGATCAAACAGCACAAATATGCCTAAAGTGACTGAGACTGTCCAAAGTATATCACCGAATATTAGTTGTACCAACATCGTTCTCAATGAAGATCTAAGCACTAACAAAGAACCTCTTAATGACATCATAAGTGACTTACGAAATAAATTAGCAGATCAGCTCTGTATTAATGAAGAACTTGATCAAGAATGTAAATGGGGAAAGAAAAAATTGATCACTTACTAAGGGATCTCCGGAACAAAAAAGAGGAAATCAAGAACCTAACTATGCTCCTGGAAAAAGTTAGGGAATCTACAGTAAATAAAGTTATAACACATTCATTAGCTACACAGACTGATAAACCTATTTCTATCTCAACAAATAGCTCAGCTACTCAAACCAATAAAACTACAACGCATTCAACGGAAACACAGTGCAACATTTTACTCACAAACAAGGATAAACCCACAACATCCATAAAATGCAGTGTGAGTGAGTCATCGGAAAAACAAAACAACAAAAAAGTTAAAACAAAAAACACCACAGAGCGGGCCCATAATCCAAATAATGAGTTGGTAAGTCCTAATTATAAAACTTATCTAACACCTACAGAAAAAAAGAAAAAAAGTACTTATATATGGAGATGGTTCTGCATTGAATTGTGTATCATTGCTCAGGAAGTGTTTGAAAAATAACCAATTTTTTGTCGAGGGATGGGTTAAGTCTGGTGCTCATCCTTGCTCTTTGGCGGACTCGATTTTTAGTGTATGTAAAGACTATGATGTAAATGATTCTGTTATTTTGTTTTTGGATCTTAATTATATAAAATCATTAAAAAGAAATCAATAGATATGCTACTTTCAGTGGGTAAATTTACGAACTTAATTTTATGTCTTAAATATAACAACGCAACTTGTCATTCCACCGCTAGTCGTCTTTTGTCTTATATTCAGAATTTCTTGTTAAAAAAAACGCGTCAATTAGAGTATTATGTAATACAGCTTTAAGTGGCATATATCGTTACACAAAAGCAAAATTATGCAAGGTTATATCTGATTATGTTCTATGTAAAAATGTTTGTAAAAATATTGTTATAAAATCTGTAATCTCGAACATACCCGCGGAAGATAAAATTAATACAAATTTAAATGTGCAGGCATGTAGGGAAGAGTCAAGTATTCAAGTAGTACGAGAAACGCTTAATCAAATTGTTGATAATGCACTTAATTTATCTCTTGAAATTTCTAATAATGTAAATAACATAATAGACTTAAAAAACCAGAGCAGTAATATTGGGGAATGCAATGTAACTTTCAATTCAGGGAATATCCAGGGCATTGTGGAACAGTCTAATAATTTGGAAAAGACAGATAATTTAAGTTTAGAGCCAGAAGGCAATTGTACGGTACCAGATGTTTCTAACATGCGATTGGGTACTTTTTCATACCCAAGACTATCCCAGTGGAATCTGGAGGAAAAATAGATAAGAAAACTGTAAGACTAATTTATTTGAATGTTCAAAGCTTAACAAATAAAATTGACGAATTAGAGTTGCTTCTAGAGAAAGGAAATTTAGATATAGTGTGTGTTACTGAACATTGGCTTCGGTTTTCCGAACCAAGTAGTTTAATTATTGGAGGTTATCAGGTAGTTTCTTACTTTTCAAGGGATTTTTATGAGCACGGGGGCTCGTTGATATTGGTAAAAAAATGTTTGAAGAGCAAGTTTAAAACAAATAATTTAATAAATAATGCTGCTATTGAGGCACACTGTGAGATGTGCGGAGTTAGTTTTGATGATGTCTGTATAGTCTGCTGCTACCGACCGGGTGCTGGTAACATAGACGTTTTTGTTGACGTAGTTTTTTCAGTCTTTTCAAATATTCTTGGGCGTTACAATAAGCTTATTTTTTGTGGCGACCTAAATGTAGATTACCTTACTGAAAACAATAATAAAAGAAAGCTATGTGATTTGTTTGACTCTTTTGGACTTAATATAACCACTACAGAGCCCACTAGAATTTTTACCAATAAGAACGGTGTAACCAGTATCTCCACAATAGATTATGTAGTTACAAACATTGACAATAAAATGTATACGTGTAATATTATTAATCCACACATAAGCGATCATTTTGCACACCTTATGAGTTTCATGTTTTTGAGTGATAATGTGTCATCAAAAACATGTAATAAACAAAAAAAAGAAAGGTGCTTATCACCTAGTAATATACAGGCATTTACTAACATTATAAAACGGCAGAATTGGAATGAAATTCTATATTGTTACAAAGGAACTGATCATGTGTGGAAGGCATTTGTTGAAAATATGGTATATTGTTTGGATTTTGCCTGTCCAGTTAGGTTAAATGCTGTTAAAAATGTTAGGGCTGAAAATTGGTATACTCCCCAATTAGCACAATTAAAATTAGAGTTGGACGGATTATACTGGCAACAAAAATATATAGGAAATGTAGAACTTTGTGAAATGTACAAAGTTAAAAAAAGGGAATATAAAAATAAAATTAAAATTGTAAAAAAGATTACTATAAAAATATTATTTCCAACTCCACAAATAAAAGCAAAACTATATGGAAAATTGTAAATAATCAGCTTAACGGGCAAAATTTTAATAATCACGCTATTCAGTTAACTATTAATAATGAATTAATCACTGAACCACACGATATAGCAAACAAATTTGTAAATTACTTAAGCAATGTCTCAGAAAAAAACTAATTAATAAGTATGGTACAAGTAGTACCATATGTACAGTTGCTCCCTTATTGAACAATTCAATAGTGGTTACAAACACTGATGAGACTGAGATAAGAATCATAATTAGTAACTTTAAAAATAAGAATTCTTCAGGCACTGATGGTATAAATTCTAAACTACTAAAGTCCATTGGTCAGTTGATTGTCCCCCTAATAAGTGATCTCGTAAACCTTAGCTTATCAGAGGGCGTGTTTCCTCAGGTACTAAAGACCGTAAATATAGTTCCAGTTTATAAAAAAATGATAAAACCGATATAGAGAACTATAGACAAATAACTTTGCCATCTATATTTTCCAAAGTGCTTGAGGTAGTTGTTTATCGCCGTATAATTCATTTTGTTGGAAGATACGGTATCGTAGAAGAGTGTCAGCATGGTTTCTTCCTGGAAAATCTACAGAGACTGCGTCATTTAACCCTTTAAATTTTATTTATAAAAGCTTGGATCAGGGAAAATTTGTTGTTTCCCTTTTTTGATTTGTCAATTGCTTTTGACACAGTAAATATATCTTTCCTTATTGCAAAGCTTTATAATATGGGCATACGGGGTACTCTTCTTAACTGGATTGAGTCTTATATGACTGATAGAAAAATAATTGTTAAATATGGGGAGACTTTTTCTGATAGTAAAGCAGTACACTTGGAAGTTCCGCAAGGTTCTGTCCTCGGGCCACTGCTTTTTATACTCTATGTTAACGATGTCTCAAACCATTTAAAAGCTAATAATCTGACAATGTATGCGGATGATTCAACAGTTGTGGTTGTGTCTGACAGCTTGGAAGAGCTTGGAGCAAGTATGATGATGGTGCAACATGACTTTGAAGTGTGGTGTCAAAAAATAACTTAATTTTAAATACAGAAAAACAGTCATTGTAAATATGCATATTCGTAAGCCAGTACCAGACTATTTTTTTGTAGAGAATAATGTAAAGGCCTCAAATTCTGTTAAATTTTGGGTACTTATCTAGATTCAGGTTGTACTTTTGATGTGCACATTGGTCATGTTTGTGCCAAGCTAAACTCCGCATATTATGCTATTCTAAAATTAAAAAACACTTTAAGTGAAGAGAGTCTGATGACCGTTTATTACTCATTAGCTTACAGTTTTCTTACATACAATGTAATTGTTTGGGGTTGCAGTAGTCTGTGTGAGGGAGTTTTCGTTGCTCAAAAAAGAATATTAAGACTTATTTTTAATATGGGATATGTAGACTCATGCAAATCAACCTTTATTAATAAACAAATATTAACCTTCCCGTGCGTCTTTATATATAAATGTCTTACGTTTGTAAATAAAAATAGGCATCTGTTTACAAATTTAAATTTAAACAGCAACACTAGAGTAAAAGATTTGCTTTTGGTACCCAAACACAAAACTTCTTTCTATGAGCGATCGCCAATGTATAATTGTATAAACCTATACAACAATTTAGCTCCAAATCTTAGAGCCCTACGTGGTGTTAAATTTAAAAATGCTGTCAAAAAGTTTCTCATCGATGGTGCGTTTTATTCGCTAAAAGAATTTTTAGCAGGCCAAATAACTTGACTTTTAATTACATTGTTCTGGAGACTGCTTTGGTTTCTAAAATTTCTAGATAGATGATTTGCTTGTTTTATATTTGTATTGTGAGCGTTTTTTACCTATATGTGTATATATGTTTATATTGTTTAGATTAAGTTGTATTTTATATATAGGTTTTATTCTTGTCTGATATGTTGACATTGTATGTAACAACATACAAAATTATTTGTCTTTGTGTTTTTGTATCTGATTTATTTGTTTTATAATTGACGAACCTATGTACATATTATGTACTTATTTGGAAATAAAACATATTCTATTCTATTCTATCTGCGTTGACTTTTAGTTTTCATTCGTTGAAAAAAGTGTTAAGTGTGTTTAGATGCCTTTGTATATATCTTTTTGTTTGTATTTCTTTACTCAACTTAGCAAATATGACTGTGTCATCTGCATCTAGTGCTTATTTGGTATTTGGATCTCTGGGAATCTTATTTATGTATATATTGAACAGAAGAGGTGCTAATATGCTTTCTTGGGCAGGCCTTCTAGTAGTTCTTTTTGTTTGTTTTTTGTCTTCGATTTTTACTTGGAATGTTCTTTCTTTTAGGTAGCTATTTGTAAGTTTAATTAGGTGTACCGGTATTTCTATTTTTTTTTATTTTGTATAAGAGTCCATCTTGCCATATTGTATCATATGCTTTTTCAAGGTCTAGTAGGGCAACTGCAGTAGTATGGCATGTATTGTAATTTATCATTGCTTCAGAAACAATCCTTAAATCCGAAGTGTTTCAGGATTAATTTTCGGTTGTCTTTTACGTTATTCTTAATGTTTTTAAATATTGTTTTCTCTAGCGGTTTACTCAGGTTACTGTTTAATGATATCGGTCTGTAATTTGTTTGTAAATGTGGGTCCTTTTGTCGTTTCTTTATTGTTTTAATGCTGGTGTTTTTCCAGGCGTCAGGAAAATATTGTAGATTAATGCAGAAGTTATTTATGTAAATTAGTTGACCACTGCTTTGTTGTGTAAGTTTTTAGCAGTTTTGGTACTAGTCCGTCTTCGCCTGGGGCTTTATATGGTCCTTTTCATGCGAATTGTCTTTTGTTATCGAATGGGTTTGTTCTAATTTCTTTGGGTGTTTATGTGTCTTCGTTCATCTTCCTGTTCGGTGACTGTGACGGTGACGGTTTGAATATTGATTTTTGTAGTGTTTGTGCTATTATTTCTGCTTTTTTTGCTGGTGTAGACTTGGTTACCAATTGTTAGTAGTGGTATTTTTTTGTGAATTTTTCCTATATTTGGCTGCTTTTACCATTTTCTAAACATTTTCTTTTCTTTCTTGTACTTTATTTATTCTTTTGTGCCATTCACTTTCTTGGTATGATGTACACATTGTTTTGATTTCTTGTTCTTTTGTGTCTGTTTCTACTTGTGCTTCTTGTTTTTATTTTCTCTATTATGTTTTGCGGTAGGTGTCTATTGTTTTGATTTATGTTCGCATTTGGTACATGACTACTGCGTTTTGAATGGTTCTGGTTAAAATTTCTACACTGTTGTCTATTTATTGTTTTGTCTTTAGGTTTCTGTTTATGTTTAGGATTTGTCTTATGTCTTTTGTGAACTGGTATCAGTTTCTATTGTTGTATAATGTGGTTATTCTATTTTTGTTTATATATTTTGGTCTGCGGTATATCGTTATTTTGACTGAAAGATGGTCAGAAAAAGTTTTCTTTAATGTTTTAAGTTCTGTGATTACGTTTTTGGTAACTGCTATATTGATAAAGCTGTCTGTTTGCCAGTCTATTTGTGTTATTTTTGTAGGTTCATCAGGCGCCCATATTTGGATATTTTCTCTTTCTGCACAGTCTTGTAGTATGTTTCTGTTATTGTTATTAGCTCATTATTCCAATTTATATGTCTAGCATTCAGACCGGCGACAATTATGGCTTTCTCACTTCCATCAATTAGGTTGCCAAGGTCTTGTTTAAGAATGTTGTTTGTGGGTCTGTTATATGCTACAGAAAATTTTAGATTTGTTTGTATGCTTGGTGCTTTAAGTCTTTTACATTGTGTTAGTTTTTCCTTAAAGTCTAGGTCTTTGTTTATGTAAGAAGCTACTCCTCAACCTCGTACTCCGTTTTCCCTGTTTTTGTTTAGTTTTTTGTACAGGGGTAGGTGCAGCGGTGCTCTATTTGCTAGTTTCGTTTCTGTTATTTCAATTATATTTGGGTTTTCTTACTTAATTAGTTGTATTAGTTTATAGAATTTTTCATTAGACCATTAGCGTTCCATGAAAATATTTTAATTTTTCTATTGTTTCTTGGGTTCTTCAAATTCTGTTCTTTGTTTTCTTACGATCTTGATATTCATATCATGTTGTTAATTTAGCGCATGTATTTTTTTAGGGCTCCTTAAAAGTTTGCTATTCCTTCAGGGTTTTCATTTTGTTCTTATGTTTTTCTTTGTAGTGTTTCTATATGTTGTTTTGGCTTGTACATTTTTTTTTTTGATTTGGCGATTATTTTAATTTGGTTTTTACTTTTTTTTGTTTACTTTTTGTACTTCTTGGGTATTCTTAAAGGCTAGGACATTTTAAGTGATTAGCTGTGTTTTTTTTTTTTTTGGTAAGGTACATACGTTGGGTAAGTGATTTTTCGCATATTTGACGCATCTTGGCTCCTTTCTACAGTTTGATGATCCATATCCGGCAACGATGACATTGTATGTAATTTTGTTTTTTGCTATAGTGTTCCCATTTTATTATTGCATGGTTGATTGCTTTGACTTTTCTTACTTCTAGTAATTTTGTTTCCACTAGAACTGTTACCAAGTATAAGTGCACTTAACAGTCCGTATTTGCCTTTTATTTATATAAAGTCATTCACCTTAACATTATTTTCCTTGAATTTTTCAAGTATTTCATTTTTCTTGATATTTCGTGGGCCTTTGAATACTATTTTCCTGGTTCTATCTTTTGCTAGTGTGTGTGTAAAATTCTATTGTCTTCTTTATCAAACTCGTTTTTGATTTTTACATATGTCTTCGTCTTTCTTAAAGATTTTTATGGCTTTCTTCATATATTTTATGTTGTAGTTTTCGGGGTTACCACTTTATTTATTTCTTTCACGGATTCAGCCTAGATGACTTTGGTGGTTATGACTATAGGTGGTAGTTTTTGGTTTTTCTTTGCATCTAGTGGTGTTTCCACCACATCCATTTTGTCTTCTACGGTTCTTGCTAGTGCTGCAAAACGGTTTTGTGTTTTTATTCCATTTTTTATTAGTTGTTGTCTTTGTATTCGTAAAAGCTTATTTTGGACTACGGTTTTGGTACAAGGTTTAAATTTGTTGGTATCTTTTCCCATTCGGAAAAAGACTTACTATCACTGACGACTTTTGACTACGGAATGAAAACTATACATTTTTTATGACGGACAACAAAATAAGGAAAATAAATTAATAGCAGGGAATAAAAATCTAGTTACTTCGTTATCGTATACAGGGTGTGCAAAAACCTATAATATGTTTTTTTTCGGGAGTAAACTACCTCTATTTTTTATTTTTAAGCAAAATATCATTTAAAAAAATTATTTAAAATAAAGTTTAAAATTTATTTAAAAAGTTAGACAAAAGTTTATTAACTTAATTTGGCATAATGCCAACAAAACCTAAATTTTTAAAAACCTAAAATTAGTAAATTTAAAACATTTACATAAACTTAATAGTTTAACATCCCAAAAGATAGTGACACTATTGTTTTTATTAAATTAATTAAATTTTTCGTACTTCAGGAATTAATGCGGTTACTTTATGCCTTGTTTATCTACAGCTAGTAATTTAGTCGAGTAGCGAGTTATTAAGTATTCTCGTGCGTGCGGACAGTAAAAAGTAGGATAGTAGTTTAGTGTAGTAGCTGTTCACACGCACGAGAATATTTAAATACTCGCTACTTGACTAAATAACTAGCCGTGCCTAAACAAGGCATAAATTAAAAAGTGACAAAAGCAAGTATTGTGACATTATTCCAACATTTTGTTTTTTTTTGGGAGTAATATCCCTAGGGCATTTATTTTTCGGAAAAATTCGGAAAAACGAGTTTTTAAGTAATTTGTTTTAACGAATAGCATGAGCGAGAGTGGATTTAAAAATCCGAGTCAAAGACAAGGATTTTTCGCCTTTTCGAATGCTATTTTTTCAGTGTAATTCGCAAAGTGCCTATCTCCATTTTTAGAATTTTTTAAAAGGCTTTTTATAGCCGAATTTTACAGTAATTTCTGGTAGTATATAGTAACAAAATAATTTATAATATTCTTTAAAATTCAATTATTTTTCTACTATAGGCTACCACACATTACTGTAAAATTCTGCTTTAAAAATGCTTTTCTAAAATTTCTAAACATAGAGATACGCATATTGCGAATTACAGGAGAAATATTTGGTAAGATAACAATATTAAATAAGAACAATATAACTTGCAACTATTTAAAAAAATATTATAGAAGTAAAAAAAAATGTGCAGTGTTTTTCTTTTATTTTTATGTCATCCCTCTTTTTCTTTTTTAAACGGATCAATCTACAAAATTAAAACTGTGGAATATTTGGAAATAATTGCATAAATGCTATATTTAAAAGTAAAATTGGGAGATAAAAATTCCAAGATGACTGATAGGTGCCATCTTAGAAAAAAATAAATAAATAAAAAGTAGGGTAACGTGGCGCATCATTTTTAAACTCTTTGTGAGTACTTTATATATATATATATATATATATATATATATATATATATATATATATATATATATATATATAATATATAGTCAATACCTCTGCCTAATACAAAATGGCTGTACTTTAAAAGTTGCCTTAATACTTGATTTGAATGGCCATATTTTCAAAAAGTTGGACGTACCTAATGAGGTATTTACTTTAAGCTCTTTTAAATATCTTTTTAATGGTGGTTATAATATATACAACATAAGGCAAAAAGCATTTTTTAATAAACCACTCTGTACAGTGTACACCCAATTAAAAGATCACAAAAAAAACATTAAGAAATGACCATATTAGGTTCATCTAAGATTATTACTTTTGGAAATATGACCACACCAATCATGTATTTAGATAGTTATTTCAGTACCATAATTTTATGTAGTATGCGAAGGTATTTTCTGTATATTCTAGAGTTATAAAGTATTTCTCACGACTTTAAACCATGTTGCCCTTTCCTTTTAATTTTTTTCCCAAGATGGCACCCGAAAGCCATCTTGACATTTTTTCTGTCAATATTACTCCAACATATAGTACTTTTGCATTAATTTTATATCCCAAAGTTTATTTTCTTTTAAATTGATTTATTTAAAAAATAAAATAGGGGGACATTTAAGAAATGCACTGTACAAACATGTGGATTCAAGTGTCTTTTTACAAACTTTTCGTCTTCGGATAAAAAGTTACACTTAAGTCCCTTGGCGTACATCTGGCCTCAACTTTATTTATACACAAAATAACTTTGCCCTTGTACAAGATAAAAGAATTGATAATAAAATTAAAAATATTTACTTAAAAACACTCTTTTTATTGACAGTACTAATTGATATACGCGGTGTTTTAAAAACCTAATTTTCATTGTCAAGTAGGTTTTGTTTTCTTTTAATAAAACACCCTATATATTTTAACAAATTTAAAATCTGAATTAAATTATACATTAAAAATGTGTAACACACTATACGTCAATTATTTCTGGTTTTTGAAATATCAGCAGTATGCTGATATATTCGTTGATAATTAAAATTGAAGAAAGTAATATTTTGGTTTTAATTATTTTTAAATAATTTTGTTACGGTCACAGTCACAAATAATACAAAAACATGTAATTAATAACCTTTAATTTTAATTTTTTTAATGGGTATGTCAGTAATTTAGTTTATTTTAGACACATATTTACTTAATAGCACTTAAGTAAGTAAAAACGTATCCAAAATAAATTAAATAGCTAACCTACCTACTTAGTAGTAGTTCTTAAAATGGAAGATAATTAATGACATGTTAATATTTTATTTTGAAGTCCAAGAGTAAATTAGTAAAAAATAGGTAAAACCAAAATATATATATATATTTTTTTAATTTCTTTACTTTTAATCGTTAATAAGTATATAAGCATACTGTTGATATCTTAAAAACCAGCCATAATTGAGGAATAGTACGTTATACATCTTTGATGTAAAATTATTACAGAGTCAAAATATGTTAAAATATACAAGGTGTTTCATTTCAAAAACCTCGTTAACAATAGAAACTCTGTTTTTGAAACAACTTGAATACACAAATAATACTCGTGGTTATGGAAAAACTTAGGCTATTATTATGACACATTTTTTAAACCATTAAAAGTTTTGTTAGTCTTAATAGGCTTTTTGTAAAAGTATTTTTGTAATAAAAGTTTTGTGTACAGTGTGTAAAGGTACGCGCAATTACGTCGACATGGGACGCACGGTACGGATCGGAAAAAATAGTTTTAGTGAAATTAAACACACACACGCACATGCGAGTTATGGGTAAACCAGAGGTAAATATTAAAAGTTAGCGCCTTTTTACTCGGGGTATAAAACCACTCCGGTAGGAATCAGCTTAAATTCTTGCCAAATAACGCAATTTCTGATCTATATCGCACATATTAAACGGTAAAGGCCGGATTTTAATTAAAGTTGCTATATTCTGGCGGGATTTTTTAAATCCGGTGCCAACCGCGCGCGCATAGGTGCACTGCCTAATTTAATTTCACTAAAACTAGTTTTCTTTGTCTAATTTTCTTTACTTATTTTTTTAACAGAATATATTTTAAGATCGTGCAAAACTTAGCCTTTAATAATTTTTGTATGGAATTATTTTTTTTTTAATTAAACAGTGATTATTTTGTTCTAATGCTATCGTTAATACTTTAAATTATATAGAAACTTTAACCTGGAGGAATAAACAAATGAGAATCAATTTTTTTAGTTACTAAACGTAGGTGCATTAATATTTAGAAAATGGACATATAACCTAAAATACTTTACAATTTACATTTTATAAGCTAGAATTCTTATTGACAAGGATTTGTTTTTGTGCTAAAACTAAGTATACACTTTATTGTAATCCGTTCGACTTTTTGAATTTGTATTAATATTTTTTTTTCCTAAAAGAAGAAGAACAATAAATAAACATTTTATATTATTTATTATTATTACAGTTAAACAAAATATATTACATAATTTTTTAATTTTTGTTTGTGGTCAACCGCTACACCTGTATAACTTATATCTCAGCTTTTTATTATTTAATTTCACTAAAACTATTTTTCTTTGCCTAATTTTCTTTACCTGTTTTGTTAACAAAATATATTTTAAGATCGTGCAAAACTTAGCCTTTAATAATTTTTGTATGTAATCTTTTTTTTATTTAATTAAACACTGAAATTTAAATTATTATTATCATTATTATTTTGTTTTAATGCTATTGTAAATACTTTAAATTATATAGAAACATTATCCTGGAGGAATAAACAAATGAGAATCATTTTTTTAGTTACCAAACGTAGGTGTATTAAAATTTAGAAAATGGACATATAACCTAAACAATAACAAATCGTTATCCGTTTTCCGTGTTCTTGAACTACGTTAATTTAGATCCATTTTGCCGAACTCTTCTATCACTGTTTGGACCTAAAACCCAAATCTCATTTAAATATACTGATTTGATATGATTTTCGGTAATTGTCTAAAAGTTGCAGCAACTCCGACTTTGACGAAATTTGATTTACGGGGATTTTTAGTGCGCTGATCACGAATCTAAAAGATTTTTTTTGGCAACGTTTCGTTCTCGAGATATTCATCATTAAAGTTAAAATTCAAACTATCCCTAGTTTCACTATATTCCGCCTTCTTTTTGCACAAAATTCGTGATATAACTCTAAATTGACACACAATATTTTATAAACATCTTTAAAAAATCTCGTTTTTAGTTATTTTACACGTTTTTTCATTAAATTTCAAATATTTTACCCCTAAAATGCTGCAACCATGTGTATAATGATTTCAAACATGGCGACTTGATGTAAAGCAAACCTTTTATATTATTATTATTAAAGAAAGGCTTAAAATCAATAAGAAAAACATGTTTCAAAAAGTTTTTATTGTTAAATAAAATATTGTGTGCCAATTTAGTGTTATATAAGGAATTTTGTGCAAAAGAAGAGGAATATAGTAAAAATGGGGAAGAATAGAATTTCAACTTTGATGACGAATATCTCGAGATGGAGTCATTGCCGAAAAAAAACTCAGATTCGTAATCAGCGCCCCAAAACCCCTGTATACTAAATTTGGCCAAAATCGGAGTTGCTCCCACTTTCTAGACAATGACCTTATATTCATCAGTAAAATGCTCTTAAAAAATGGGAAACTTTACCTTTAATCCATGTAAAATTGTATGAGTGATAACATGTTTCTTCCATTTATAAACTCTATAATCAATATCACGAATATGATTAGTCTTTCGTTCAGTTCAGTTTTTGTTTTAATTGTTGCTATTTTTGGGTCACAGTATTATTATTCATCACATTTAAAGCTTTTATACTTACTTTTTGTATTTTTAACAGCTTTAGATTCTTTTTTATTGCCTTATGCGGACTATTATCGTTTTTAAAGTTTTTCATACCAATAATAATATTTTTTGCCAAATAAGAAATTCGCTTTATTTTGCCAAAAAATCTGTCATATAAAAATATTTTGACGTTTACTGTTTATGTGTCAAGGTACCACATCACTTTTTTGAGTAACTTTTGCTTTATCTAATTTGGTTAAGTTCGAAAAAGAAAAGAATTTCCGCTGGCGTAATATTTCCACTATACATATTTAAGTTTTAATTTAACATCCTATATTTATATTTTTTTAGGATTGTACATTAAAATCCTTAGTCGAAAAAATATATATTTTTTTAAGAAAAGAACATTAAAATTGTATTTAGCCAAGACCAAAAGTTGGGGGATTAAAATTAATCGCCCTAATGCCATTATAACAAAAGTAAAACAAAAAACTATATTTTTTAGATTTTCTTCATATTTATCATTTTGATGCTTTTACCATTTAAAAATATAAAAGTGTTCTGTTTTAATTAAAAACAAACACTTCCTGGAATAAAGCTACACACGTGGAGCAGGAAAAATATGTCCACATTAATATTTTTATTGACTCCGCCCACTTAGGCAATCCCCAAAACATTAAAACTCATATATACTATAAATCCCTATGGTTTAAAAACATTTTAAAGTATTTTTAAGTAGCTTACATGAATTTAAAATTCAAAATATTATGTTATTAAAACCTACATAACATAAATTAATTTACAAAAAAAAGTTTAAAATATTCTTTTTGGTTATTTTAATATAAACGTATGGAAAAATGGTTAAATAAACCTGCTAAAATGTAAAAACTAAAATACTTAATAACACCATTAAGCTAAAAATCTTTACTTATTGTTTCTAATATGGGTACAAAAAATGTTTATTTAATTTTGGACAGGGTGTCCGGATTTTGTTGCATATGCAATTAAATATTATTTTAAAAGTTTTAAAAGATTCTAGTGCCATCTAGACACCTAAAAGAATATGATATCGCGAAAATATAAGTTGTATCAACATTAAAAAAAATATATTGATTTGTTAATTATTACTTTTTTACAGATTTTGGTTGTCATAAAAGGCGGTATAAAAGTTAAAATACTTCACCTACAAAATGTTCGCTTTTTGGAGCTCTTTTATTTAGGCACTTAATAAGGTAGTGCATTTTTAAGTTTATTACTTGAATAATTAACTAAAAATAAATATTTATAATTTTTCATAAGCAATTGTGTTACAACAGCCACAAATATTTTATTAAAAAAGGTTTATATCTAGTCTAACATATTTAATTTAACAAAGTGTTTTTTAAAATTTAAAATTGTTTAGAAAGTATAAAATCCTGTGCTTTGAGAATTAAAAAATTGTGGACCTAACTTCAAATGATTATTTTTAATAAATTTTTTTATTACTCAGACCTTAAATTGTTTTACCGCAATTGGAAAATGCTTTGTTTACTAGATTTTATTTATTTAGTGAGGGTATTAAAAGCGCCCCCACCTCCTTTTATCTTTTGAATAGGAGAAGACTTGAGTAAAATTTGAGTCGTTCCTGGGTTACAAGCGTTGGATAGTTATGTCTAAATTGCACTTATAGTGCGGTTTTTAAAGCTCCTCTCCCTTTAAACTTTTAAACCCATATAAAAGATAAAGGCGAAGAAATGAAATTTTTTAAATCTTAATAGCTGTATAAGGCAAGTTAGCTCCATAGGAATAATAAAACAAATGACGTTTACAAATTATACAGGGTTAGCAGAAAAAAACCGGAACGGTGGATTATCTCAGCAACCGACAAATACAGGGTGATTCAAAAATCGATCACGAAACTTAAGGGGGTGATTCTACTTGACAAAATAAGAGTAAAGCTTCATATATATATTTTTTTCAAAATGTCATTCGTTTTTCGGGTTACAAGCTGTCAAAGTTTAAGTTTTTATTTTTGTTTTTGAATTGCCTGCTTACAGGAAAACCGATTTAACTAATATTTGAAAGATAGGGTAAGTTTTCTGCGCTTCATCATTTTAGTAACAATTCACATGGATTGTGTGCCCCTAGAGGCCACTTTACCTACATTGCCAATTGTTTTTTTGTCATAATTGTTTAGTGTTGACAGCTACAGTAGTTTTTGGCATGTTTTCTAAAAGACTGATAGCAGGCCATTAAAAAGGTGCTTTTGTTTTACCTTGCTAAATCCAACGGTTTACACGTAAATCACCCTTAAAATTTAAGTGGTAAATTTACTTTTCTTATTTCGTTACCACCAGCTACCAGGTAAATAGCTATCAAAGTATACTAAAGCTGTCAGTTTAACATAAAATAAATTCGCTTTTTAAACTATTTAATTTATTATCTTAAAATATCTAATAATGGTTATTCACCGATATTCAAATATCGAATATTGTGATATCCATTTTTGTTAGGGAAAAGCAAATGGTAATGCTCATGCTCAAACATTTTTCAGTATGCACAGTAGGCTTGCGGAATGTGGTTTCTTTAAAAGTTATAATGGAAATAGGGGAAGACCTAGAGCTGCTAGAAACGTGCAACAAGAAGAAAGAGTGCTTAAAATTGTTGAAGATAATCCAGGTACTAGTACTAGAAAAATTGGGAATGAAGTGCGGCTCTGTCGGCTAGTTTATGGAGAAAACTAAGAGAACAACAACGCTACCCGTTTCATTCACAAAAGTTGCAGGGTCTTTATGACGATGATCGGCCGAGACGGTTGGAAATGTGCAATCAGATCCCAGTTAAGTATGAACACGATAATCGATTAATTGGTCTCATATTATTCACTGAGGAAGCTGGTTTCACTCGTGATGGCTTAACAAATTAACACAACATCCACACATTTGCTTACGAGAACCCAAACAATGTGGTAGAAACGAAACATCAGCGTAGATTTTCACTGAATGTGTGGACAGGGATAATAAGAGATTGCCTTATTGGTCTCATTTCTTTGATGGCCCATTAACTGGTGACGTATACTTAGATTTTATCCAAAATCGTCTTCCATTGTATCTGGAAAATGTGCCATTGGAAGTAAGGGCCAACATGTGGATCCTCCAAGACGGAGCTACGCCCCACTTTAGTATACGTGTCCTGCAGTATTTGAATGCAACGTATCCTGAGCGATAGCTAGGACGAAGTGGACCATTGGCATGGGCATCGAGGTCACCAGACCTTAATCCTGTGGATTTTTTTCTTTTGAGGTCATTTGAAAAATTGGTGTACGATACTCCAGTAATCAACGTCGCTTCAGGATAGTCGAAAAATTCCAAATTATTAAAGAAACACCATGAATTTTTTATCGAGTTGGGCGACAGTTTTGGAAGACTCTTAGGAACAGTGGCGTATTTATCAAAAGGCTGAGTAGGCTGAAGCCTATGTCGGCGTTTTTTAAGGGGGCGGCAGACGGTTTTTAGGGGGCGGCAAATTTTGTACTTATAAATAACAAAATATTAAAGTGAGGACCTTTTTTTTGGGGGCTTCAAAATTTTTTTCCAGGAAAAAGGATAAGCATAGGGGCGGCGAAAATAAAATAGCCTACGGGCGGCAAATTTGTAAATGCGCCTCTGCTTAGGAAATGTATTAAAGAAAATGGGGGACATTTTGAGAATCTTTTTAGTTTATTTAGTACTGTTTCATTAATTTTTAGCAATTTAATGTATATCGCAATAATCCATATATGAATATTTACTGATTAGCCATAATAAGTTTTTATAAATTAAATAGTTTAAAAGGGGTATTTTATTTTACACTGGCAGCTTAAGTATAATTTGATAGCTATTTACTTGGTAGCTGGTAGTAATTAAATGAGAAAAGTAAATTTACCACTTAATTTTAAGGGGTGATTTACGTCTAAACCGTTGTTTAGCGACGTAAATAAAGATCACCTTTTTAAAGGCCTGGCATCAGTCTTTCAGAAAATATGCCAGAAACTACTGTAGCTGTCAACACTTAAAAATAATGACAATAAAGTGCCCTCTAGCGCGCAAACAATCAATGTGGTTTGTTACTAGAATGATGAAACGCAGACGATTTAGTCTAGGATTTAAATATTATTCAAATCGGTTTTTCTGTAAGCGAATAATTCAAAAAACAAAATATAAAAACTTGGACAGGAGTAAAACAAACGATATTATCAGGGTATAATAAATTTGATACAGGCAATTGATTACAATAATAAAAAATAGGGTATTCCATTTAAAATTTTAAAATTTCCTAACCTACAGAAAAAAAACTAGAAACTTGGCAACCTTGCAAATAAAGTTTTTTAATTCTTCATGTTTAGTTACTCCCTGGCACAAAATTAGGTTCATTTATATTTAACGGTTGCTGAGTAATAAACCCAATACTAATACACTTCGAATACTAAATAAACTAGTAAGTCCTAGTAATTATACAAATTGCATTGTTATTTCGGGGTAGTATGTTTTTTTTTAAATAAAACATACATTTATGTAGGTACAATTCATATAAAGTATACTATCTTGTAATATCTTTATAAAAGAAACATTTATTTTTTGCAAAAGGCAACACAGTATTTTGTAATATGCCCCAATAGAATAATCCATCTATTTTCCCAGATATTTTGAGCGTCGAATATATCCTAGACTTAAAAGCATGCATAAAACATAATGCGACTATCTCCAAACTTCTTAGTTTTCGATACCTAATATTAATTCAATATCCAATAGGTCTTCCAACAAATGACATATCGGGCTAGGTAAATAAAGTTAATTTACCTAACTTTATTCACCCTGCCCGATAGGTCATTTGTTAAAGCTAATACCATAGTATGGACAAAATTAAATGAATATATCTAATTTAATAATTAAGTTATCTAGACAAATAAAAAAACAAAAATAAGGACAGGTAAAGCTATAACTTTGGCGTAATCGTTGGTATTTACTGTTAACAATACATCTTACGGGGTGATTTAAAGTTTTTATGTGATGTGCTGTTAAAAGGGAAAAATCAAATGTGTGATGATAAAACATCGCAAATAAGATTACTGCCTTTTAACAGCACATTGCACAGGGCGATTATAAATTATTTATTTTTTTCAAAAACTTTTAATCACCGTGTAGAATATATTGTAAAAACAGTTAATAACAACGGTACCGCCAAAGTTATATTTTCTCCTTTCTTTAACATTTTTTTAAATTGTCCTTATAACCTTATTATTAGGACAATTAAAGAAAGAGCTATAATCGCCATGTAAATTAAACTCTTTTTGTATTGAAGCTAAATGGAGAAAATCAAGTATTGCGATAATTTTGTCCATGAGAATATTTGCTTTATTTGTTTCAGGCAATTTTTTTTGGTTGTTATCTCTTGTTATTTTAAGTAAAATCAGTTGCTTAGCCTTATTTACCTGACTCACCACCATCTCAACCAAATGCTTTAAATTTACATTTGTCACTTGAAACCACTGTATCAGAGTTTTTAGGTGTTTAGTTTAAATGCAAATGTGGGCAAATAACTGATGCATATTGGCACAATATTAACCTTTCTCATATATATACGTAGATACTAAAAACGCAAAACTATAACAGTCTAAGACAGTTCTCCAGAAAATCTTTAATTTTGTCAGCATCAACATTTTCGGTTTGTAGCCCTCATTTTGTCGTTTTTAAAAAGCTGTTGGTTTGCTGAATTTGCTTGGCTTTTAACATCAAATACATGCTCCACAGTGAGGATGCTTTAAGCTTTTTAACCTTTTCTAAGAAATAGGCTAGCAGTATCTTTTACTCTGTAGATTCTACTACGTTCCGTCCTTTGCACCATTTCATAAACTCAGATAACTGTTTCTTGTATGGTTCTCCAGATTTTTTGGTAATAATTGGCCTACAGCCTCTTGAGCTGCTTACTCGATTTCTTCCATCACGATCAACACACGTGTTTTAGGTTTTGCATATTTTACTATATTTATCGAGTTGATTTTGTTTTACTTAGTTACTTGTCAAAACACACTAGATTTTCAGTTGACTGAAACAATCATGAGGTGTGCTCTGTTTGTCGTTTTGGTTAACCAGTCGGTATTTTTCGGTACAAATACGGTTGCTGAAATTTCTAATTGGACACCAGTTGTTTTGGTTAGCGTGCTCTCATTCATGTCTGTCAGCTGTCGTGTAATCTCCAATAAAAACATTTATTTCTATTCTTATTTCATTATTTATTGTAAAAATTTCTTTAGGATTTTATCTATCCTAAAGTGCATAAAATGGTATATACACCTCAGGCCTCAAGTGTTTTTAAATCCCTTGACAAATTATAGCCCTCCCGTTGGTCGGGCTATAAACTTTTGTCTCGTGATTTAAAATGCCACTTCATTTTTTATGTGTATAATGTATCATTGTTGTTGCGTTCGTTTCTTTTTTCTAATTATATAACTAACTTTAACCCATTGAAATTTGACAGGTTCCATCTATCTTAATAAAATGGCATAAAAAAAATACTTACTATATTTACATTTTTTTTTAGATTTTTTGTTGTCAGAACTAACTGCAACAATATCAAGCAAAATATGACAAACAAATGTCATAGTGGACTAGGAGAGTTTAGAAAGCATCCAATAGAGGCGCTTAATTCAAATCGCTAATAACCGTCTAAAACCCATCGAGTTCGACGGGGTCAATCTTGTAAAAATTAATTATGTTACCTTTAAAAAATGCACCGAAGAAAAATCTTTTAATACTTATGAACGGGACATAAACAAAAATAGCACATACGAAATGAATATTAAAAGCCGAAAAGGTAAATAGGTCGCATTTTAAATGTTGCAAGTAAAAATCCCTGCTCATGTTATTTAATTTATTTGCATAACTGTGTGACATCTTTAGACCATGGGGTAAAATCAATGTTATAGCTGCTGCCAATAAATTCATGATAACTATTGGTGCTAAATAAACAAACACTTAGGTTTTTAGATAGCCAAAGATATCTACATGATTAACAATTTTTTAGAAAAGAAACCGTCTATTTATATCTTTTGTTTTTTTTTATTTCAGAAATAAATGTGAGACGTAAAACTTAATGAGTGCTTAAGTACCCATACAACTACCTTGCAGAAGAAAATTGTTCTTTTACCGACGTAAAAGATACTTTTATGGAATAACTGTACAAGGTAAGTTGTCCGTATTTAAATCACCATTTTGACATTATGTTAAAAATTTTGCTAAGGTTTAAAAAGCTTTCTAATATCCTTACCGGTTTATACTTTCACGCTTAGACACGTTGTACTATCCCAAAGTTATTAAATTATTTTTAGTGTGTTGAACACCATCAAGTGGAGTAGGCAGGGGCGGTCATATGAACTTTCCGAGGGGGGCATATCATCATTAAATGTCCATATTTGCAAATAGGTGTGTTTAAGTTAAAAAAATCGGTTACGGTAATTATTGTTTACAAACTGGACGCCTCGACGATTTTAATGAAATATAATATACGGGGGTTTTCTGGGGCGCGGATTATGAATCTAAAAGACTTTGTTTTGAGTGCAAAAAAAAAAGGAAGAAACAGTGAATTTAGGTTAGTTTTGGTTATCACTTCTGGTAATAAATATCTCAAAAATAAAACGAGTCCGACTAGAAATTCGTTTAGACTCGTAATTAGCGCCCCAAAAAACCTCCGTATACCAAATTTTATTAAAATCGGCGGGGCGTCCGGTTTGTAAATAAACAAAGAATGTGGCATAAAAGGGGGGCCCCATGGCTCCCCCTTATGACCGCCCCTGGGAGTAGGATGAAAATGTGAAAAACGATATGATGACCTGTCTATCGGTCTCGCTTTGAACTGTCGCCTTTTCACGTATTGGCAAAAATTGCTGAGTGTAATTTTGAACTAGCACAACGTACATAAACTCATACGCAGACTATTTAACCAAATTTTAATTTATTAAAATTAAAATATAAACACAGGGTGTCTTTAAAAGCTCTGTACAGAATGCTACCACCCACTATTAAGGCTAAAATATGACGATCTAATCCAAATTACTTTGGTCCAAAAGTGCATGACTTCGAAGCTACAGGATGTTAAACTTATTTTGGTTAAAGTTGTTTAAAAAAATGTTAATAATAGGTGTATTGCCACAATAATCGTAAAAAGGGGTTTTGGGAGGTGAAAAATAAGAATATTCTATCGATTTTATTGTTAACCCAAGAGGTCGCCACCTGTGGTATTTTGAAAAAATTAAAAACAAAATAACTTTTGTAAGAGACTCTGTATGTAACTTAAAACTAAAAATTTCTATTCTTCAATAGGTTTTACATAAAAAAACTTATACTTGTTAAAAGGTAAATAAGGTAATAAGGATAAGGGTTTAAAATAATCACTTCTTGTAGGCTAGGTTTATGCTACGCAATGTGTTTTAGAATTAAATACTATACTTTTAGAGACCCATGTCTTAAATGGCTTGACTTTTAAGATATAGAGGTCAGGAGTTAGGCCATTTAGTACATGGGTTTATTTAAACTTTTCTTCTTAAAACTACCTAACAATTAATATTCTTAAAGGTTAGCACCTAATTCTGTAACACTTGCATAGCATAGACCTGGCCACAAAAAGAGTGATTTTTAAATTCAGGCATTTCATGGTAAAAAATTATTATCTTAAAGTAACATACGGAGTAACTTAAAAAGTTATTTCGTTTTTAATTTATGCAAGATAGCACAGGTTGCGCCCTCTGGAGTAAACAATGAAATTGTAAGAATATTCCTTTTTTTTACCTTACCCACTGACAAAATATTATGACAATACAGCTATTTTTACCAAATTAATTATAAAAAACTAAAACCAAAATGTGTACCCTGAGTCGCAGAAATCATCCACTGGTGGACAAAGGCAAGTTGGGTAAGATCGTCATATTTTAGCCTCAGGAATTTGTTGTAACATTTTTTTGCCCTTTTTAAAGATACATACACATAAATTACTGCACTTTTTACATGAAAAGATTTAAAATTTTTAAAAAATATAAAAAAATTGTTTTCTTCGTAATTTAATAACAGCCTACGGAATGAACTTATATACAGCCGATGTATTGCGTACTGTTAATTCTGGCTTAAAGGATGTGTTTTAGTAAATCTAGGTAAGAAATAAAAATTGTTTATTAATACCTAAAAAGTGCGTTTAAAAGGGTCTGTAGTAAGCTTTTAACAATATTAAAAATCTTTGGCTATTATAACTAACAAAGTAAAAACGCCATTACTAGAATCTAGTAGAATTTTTTTAAGTAAGCTACTCAAAAATACTTATTTTATTTCTTTAATAAGTATACAAGGTGTAAAAATAATTAACACCATTGTGTAAGAATTAGTCCGCCCCTGGCAAACTAATAATGGCAAATGTTTTTACAAGGACACCCTTTAAAGAGTCCTTACTTGTATTTATCATATAAAAAAATATTTCATTTTACCAAGTACTCTAAAAGTTATTAAAAAAAAACGATTTCCAGCGGCGTCCTTTAAGGGCACATATCTCTGTGAAGAGGGGCTTTAGGAAAAAAATAGGAACATGTGTTCTATATGAATCCGATAAATTGCCCACATATTTTTGAACACCCTGTAAATTACACTTAGAACCGTTTACGTAAACCGGTTGCTTCTTTTACGGTACTTCTTATATATCTTGTCAAGTCTATTAGAGAACTTCTATAACAGCTGGAATAAACTTGCATTTATTTGCACCCCATAATAAAAGCCAACGCTAAATTTAAAATATTAATTTCGTCAGTTCATGACAATTTTTATAAAATTAGTTGGCGCGTTTAATTAAAATAAAGATTTTATTGTATACTAGCTTTTGCCCGCGGCTTCGCACGCGTTAAATTCGTAGTAAAACAATTCCTTTTCCCGCAAAAAAGTGTTTGTTTACGACTTTACATTAGAAATATTGAAATTATCAGTGGTTCCCAAATATATTAGGCATTTTATTATACATACTTTCTCTTAAATCACTCTATCTATTAAAAAATCTTCATCAAAATCCGTTAAGCACTTTTAAAGATCTAAGCATACATATACGTACATACATACCGACCGACGCGGGAAGCGAATTTGCTTTATGTAGTGATCCATAAGAAAAATACTATTTATTATTGTAGCTTGTTTATAAATTATAAAATAAAAAAACAAACACCATGAATAATTATGAGAATTAATAAAAAGAATGGATGCATACTTACATGCGAACGAAAATGTCTAGGAACATCTGGGATAAAATAATTATAATATTTTATGGTGAAACAGTAAATAACGCTTTCAGTTTCAAATGTCGCTTTTTCAATATTCAGTGTTAAAAGGGGACCCGTTGAGATGCCTTTGGGCATAGAATTCTAATTAAATAGAGATTTTAAAACCAATACCACCACTTCTTTGACCGACTATATGTTTAACGACGAACCTGGGTTATGACAAATTTGGTATACGTCAGGTTTGGAATACAATGAATACGAAACAAATCTTAAAAAGTTTATTAATAGAAGCAAAAATATCAATATATATAGATAAATTTAAAAAGTTTAAAGTTTTAGAGCTTCTTCCTCTATATTGTGCATACCAAGCACGTCCTGGTTTTACACGCAGAGTTTATAAATGATTAATTAAATACATTAATATGGGTATTGGAATAAAAAAATAAATCTAAGTACCCTAATCAAAAGATTTTTTTATTGTACATAAAATATTCATAAAAATTTAATGAACATTATGTACAGGGTGGGCCAAATTTGACGCTTTTAATAGGAAACTCATGTTTCTGTATTTTTACAAACAAACTAACCCCCAGTTGCAAGGCTCAAATTTTAGGCCAAATTTACTAGTGAAAACCGCAATTCGCTATCTTGCGTCGTTCTCTTAATTTCTTGCGTTTTCTTTTATCCTTTATAACTTTTTATTTTTATTATTATTTTTTTAATTCTGTTAAAACATTTCTGCATCAACTTTTTATGCAAATTGAAAATATGATTTTAGTTTTTTTTCTAGGGTGGCACATTTTAAATGAAACACACTGTATATTTTTTTCACTATTAAAATAGTTTAAAAATTACCGTTTCAAAAATGTGTTACACTTTTTATTTCTTTTCAGCCGTTTCGGTGATATTGCATATTTGTCATTGAGGATTGATATTGGTTAGATAGTAGGCCATGAAAAAGTAATTATGTTTTACTTTAAACAATCTTGTTATAACTTTGGTTTTTTATGGACTCCAATGACGGGAGACCATTTTTATTAATAATTTATTAACACAAATAGGGGTAAAAAATAATCCTATTTTTAGGTATTTTAAACTATTTTGTTAATATTTTTCCCTAAAAACTTTTTAATCAGGTTTTATTAAAACGGTAATATTTAATACAATCATTATTTTTTATATGTTAAAAATTTAAAGATTACCATGAAAAACAAATAACAGCTTTTAGCTAAAACGGTTAAATTTAGCTTATGTTTGTTTTTCATGACCATCTTTTACTTACCTGTATAAAATGTTTTTAGGGAAAAATTAACAAAATAATTTAAAATACTTATAACATAGTATTATTTTTACCCTTATTTGCGTTATTAAATTATTAATAAAAATGGTTTCCCTTATTACAGTCCATAAAAACAAAAGTTATAACAGGATTGTTTAAAGTAAAACATAATTACCTTTTTCATGGCCTACTATCTAACCAATATCAGTCATAAATGACAAAATATGCAATATCTCTGAAACGGCTAAGAAGAAATATAAAGTGTGAAACATTTTAAATAGGTAATTTTTTAACCATTTTAACAGTGAAAAAATATACAGGATGTTCCATTTAAAATTTCCAAAAATAAATAAATAAATCAAAAATGCACAACCCTAGAAAAAACTTAAATTATATCTGCAGTCAGCATAAGAAGTTGCTGTAGAAATGTTTTTAAAGAATTAAAAAATATTTAAAATAAAAAAGTTATAAAGGATTAAACAAAACGCAAAAATTAGGAAACACGCTGTAGCGAGTAAACGACGCAAGATAGTGACTTGCGGTTTTCACTAGTAAATGGGGGTCAGTTTCTTTGTAAAACGTTAAGAAACAATAAATGCGTCGAATTTGGCCCACCCCTCTACAAAGGTAAAATCATCTTTAGCAAGCATCACCTCTTGTTATATAAAAATCAGAAGTTTAGTTTATCTATAATCTCTTTCTAGATTTAGCTTTTGCAAATGACTTCGGTTAAATCTAAGCTTTTCTGGAATCTGGTTTATTAATACTGCGAATGTGGAAAAAATATACACTAGTTTAATTTATAGTTCGTAAGTCCAAAGGCTGTACCCATAGTTTTAGGCACTGCCCATACACTAAAAAAACATTTTTTTAATATTTAACTCACCGTAGTTCAAAAACTAAGACTTTTAGGACATATGTTTATATAAAGTTTTTTTTTATTTTCTGTTGTTGAATTACCCCGTAAGGTTTGTCGGTTGAGTTATTGGACACCCTGTATGTATGTAGGTAATTTGATTGAAATTTATGAAAACTTTGATGTCTATTGGTGCCTAAACGAGGAGGTTTATCGACTTTAATACCTTATTTTTTAGGTTTTTGATTGTCTATAAAATGGCGTCCCCAGCTTTGGGATATCTGTCAAAATAAAAAGTTATGATGTAAATAAATTTTAAGTTTTAGGTAAAGTGCCCTCTGACGGTATTTAAAAAACTTTTGTCTTAAAATTTTAGTATCTGCAAAACTCGGTTCATGTGGCAAAAATGCCAACTAGATTAGTTAAAAAATAAATGCAATATGGCGAAAAAACCAAAATAAAAATTGAACTTTGACGGCTTGTAACTCGAAAACGAATGACATTTTGAAAAAAAATTATATGAAGCTCTACCCTTATTTTCCCAAGTAGAATCACTCCCTTAAGTTTCGTGATTGATTTTTAAATCACTCTGTATAATAGATGTAAAATTTGTTTTTCTTTCCAGTCCAGTTGTTAGATTGACACAAAACAAGAGTATATAAGTATATATTTTCATAATTTTCGTTGTTTATTTAGGACTGTAACCTAATTTAATATGTATATGAGTTAAATGAAATGTGAGAATGCAAACTAAATTTCCATTAAGAGAAAATTGTCAATTAGCAATGAAATACAAACAGAAGAGTATGTAACGAATAATATTTGGTTCATGGAAATCTTTATCTATTCCATTTGCACTTAATATTTATTACTAATAATAAAATATTTATTTTATTTTTAAAAAGTTTAAATTTTTGGGCACAAAGACTACCCACGGTAATACGTGTTCCATTCTCGTTAGGAATGTTCACTATAACTGCTATAGAAGTTCAAGGAAGTGATTTCGAGATTTACTACAGCGCGGCAGATTAATATACCGAGGTATACCTTGTACCCGGTTAAGTGGGTACCTTTATCAAATATGAGCCCCGTATACAGAGCCAATCGTAAAAAACAAAAAAATCCTTCAGAAACTTTCAAGCGCGTCACATTAGGATAGGGTGAGTTAACATGCTAAATAGTGTATATTCCACTAATCTGAAAATTTGAGAGTGACGTAAAGAAACTACAGGGCTACAAAATTGGTAAAAAAATGTGACATTTTTGACATTTTTTTAATTTTGAAGAAAATAATTTAGGGAAAACGAAAAATATGTAATCTAATACGATCCTAACGATTTTTACAAGTTGAAATAATAAGAGTATTTTTTTGACATATTTGAAAATCTAATACCCCCCAAAGAAAAGGTATACATTATATAACATTATTTCTTCTTATCATCTAAGCTTTGCAACCCAATTGACAGTATGGTACAGACTAAAATCTTGGGCCTCTTCAATAGTGAAATAAATTAGAAGTTGTCTTTAACATATGTTCAAACCGTTTTAAAATGCCTTATAGGAGATAAGGGTATGTACTACTTATGTTAGTCTCGGGGACCCTAAGAAAACCTGGAAAAAATCCACGATTTTAATGGTTTTCAGCAATTTATTGAAGACTGGCGCAAAACTACCACGGTTGGTGTTCAGGAAAACAAAAAACGTAAATCGCTTATCTGAGTCAACACTTTATTCCTCATAAGAAAACATCGCTAAAAATATTTAAAAATATGAAGAGAAAACCTGGTGGCAACATTTTATCCAAAAACATAAAAGTAGGAAAAGGAGGAGGCAACAAAGAAAAAATTATTAAAACACCACTTTATATAAAGAAGAATGCAACCTAAAGATTCACCATCTGAGCACGAATCAGTGGTTAGTTTAGCTCTATTATTCTTCAATCCTTAAGGATTGAAGAAAAATAGAGCTAATTTTTTTAAGGAAACCTTTCAAAATTGCGATTTTTTTTTTGGTTTCTTAAGGTTAGAAAACTTTGTGACCTCATGGCTTAATTCTGACCACCGATCCATACATAGAAGGCAAAAATAAACCAAAAACACGTCTTTCAAAATTTTGTTCTTTTTTGTAAAGTGCGGCGTCCAGGTTTAAATTTATTATAATAACTAAAAAGTTACCCAGTTATACCTTTTCTTTTAAATAATATTTGTAAAAAAATAAAAATTAGCTTGGCGGGCGGGCCCCCATGTAAGCACAGGCCCCCGTAATTTGTACCGCCTTCACCGCCCTCTCGTCGGGCCAGCTAATAGATATTTAGCATTGTGAGCTTTCCTACTTCGGAAGTTGTTACCAAAAGGAAAACGTTTTAATAATTACCTTAATTAAATGGCCTCTTTAGAAAAAATCCTGCATTTGCATAAATATATTTGTATGTTGGATGTACAGAGTGGCCTAAAAAGACTTGTTTAAAATTAAAATACAAAGGTATTTCTCAACTATAGTGCGAAACTGTAAGGGGTAATTTCTTATGTCATTTTATGAACAAAAGTTTTCATAAATATATCTCCGGAGTTGCTTCGTTTCTGATATACAGTTTGACAATTAATTTTTTTAAAGTCGGTATTTTTTAAATATCTTAAATACAAAGCCAGATACAAAAAAATGTACGACAGTAAAAATTTGTATTTAAAGTTACTTCATAGGAAAAAAATATAAAAACTACATAACAAGCTAGTGGCGTACATTTTGTCTCCAATAATATTGGCTGTGGTACATACTGAGACGCCACTGGACCCAATAAAGTGAATCTAGTTAAAGGTTTAAAAGCGCTTTCTTACATCAAACCAACGTACCAAATTTTAACAGTTTAAGGATTTTTAAGATATTTATAAAATACCGACTTCTTTAAAAACTTTAATGCCCTGTATGTTAGAAACGAAAAACTCAAACATATTTTTATAATAACTTTTTTATAAAATGACTTTAGAAATAACTCCTTAAATTTTCGTACTGTAGTTAAAAAATACCCTGTATATTAGGTTGAAAACAAGTCCTAAGCCCCCCTGTACATCAAATATACGGTTAGTTTTGTGAAAATGTATTTTCTTATCAAACAAGACTTTTTCGTAAAATAAATAAAATATATTTTTTTCTATTTGGTAAGACCTTTTGAAAACGCGCATGTCGCGCATGTATTCGAAGACTCTGTTTTTTAAATTATTAAAGTATTTACCAAGTTATTAATTTACTTTTTTTCCTTGTCATTAAGAAGCCTCTATGCCTAAGAATTTTACCTTTTTTTTATTTTTTATTCCAAGGCTTAAGAATATTTCGTCTTTATTATTATTTTAATTACATGCTTGACCTTCCGTAAATCGCGTCTTATCTGGGAATACAGATATTAATATTTAATACAATAAACTGAATATAGTAGTTCATAAAAAGGATATCACATATTTCTAATAGTTATATCTGCACAACGTTTGATTTTAGAATTAGCATAAGAACTGTAGCAAAGTGAGTTTAATGTAGTAAAATAAAATATGTTAATAAAAGGTAAAGTTCTTTGGGCATATGGCTCATTAATGACAGTAAAAATAAATAAATAAATAATAACCTGTAAGAATTCGGCTTTTGCCGTGTACAACTAGATGGCGCACTTTTACCTACCACCTTTAACCTCTTGATGCCATGGCTGGTTGTTTTTAAATTTCTTGGTGAGATGGCACCGGTTGTCTACATTTGTTAGTTATGGGGAACAGAAAGGATATTTATAGTCAATCAAGGTGCCTACGACCTGAAGTCAAGTCTTAACGAAGACGAAACACGTGTCGCCGTCTTGGTCGGGCCCGGGGTATTCCATTTTCTTTTGAAGACTCCGTAATTTTTAAACAACCAACCATGGTAGCCGAATTCTTAAAGGTTATTATTTATTTATTTATTTTTACTGTCATTAATGAGCCAAATGCCCAAAGAACTTTACCTTTTATTAACGTATTTATATCAAAGCTCAAGAACCATTCGTTTTTTTAATAAAATATGTTTAATACAAAGTATGCAAGCTGGGGTCAGTGCTGGCTGCACTTTAAAAAGTTGTAATGTATTATGAGATACATTTTGAGATCCTTATACACACTTTAAAAAAGTAGCGGAGATGTTTTTAGGAATAGCATCATACCAAATTTATGTAAAGTCTTCAAATGTTTTAAATTATTAAACTCTTAATCTTCAAGATTAATGTTTAATTTTTATGACAAAATGTTTTATAATTCTGATATCTAAAATATTTTTCATTACCTTTTTGTTACCACGAAAAAACCTAAAAGGTTTAATAACCACCACATTGTTTTGCAAAGAGTAAGACTTTGTTTTTAAGGTTGAAATGTTTTTTAAGTAAAAAACAAAAATATTTACTGATATCTTTGTCAAAGATGCAAAAATACTAACTGTCATTTAAGTAAAAAAGTACATTATTTAATACCCTAATCAATTATCAATAAGCCAGAAAAATAAAATTTTTGGAATTAATTAAACATATAAAAAATAAATAATGTTTTTGTGTTAAATTAGCAGTTACAATAAACGTTTAATATGTAGATAAAAAATGAAAAAAAATATGTATATAAAATTAGTTTTAACCTTTCCTATATATATATATATGTATATAGTCAACTAAAACACAAGGGGTACCTCAAAGTACAAATTTTTAAAATCACCCTGTTGCTCAGAAAGTAAGTGGGCTCTGACGGCTTTGTTTATGGCATCTTTTGTTTTTTAAAGAAGTAGCTGAGCGTCGCGAAAATCGCAAGGTTATATCTTTAATAACTGAGATACCCCGCTGTTGCAACCAAAATGGTACATCCTGTACAGGGTGGGCCAAATTCGACGCTTTTGATAGGATACTCATGTTTCTATATGTTTTACAAAAAACTTACACCCCATTTGCAAGGCTCAAATTTTAAGCCAAATTTACTAGTGAAATCCGCAATTCGCTATCTTGCGTCGTTTACTCGCTACAGCGTGCTTCCTAATTTCTTGCGTTTTCTTTAATCCTTAATAACTTTTTTATTTTTAAATATTTTTTTATTCTGAAAAAACATTTCTGAGCAACTTTTAATGCAGATTGCAGATATAATTTTATTTTTTTTTGGGTTGTGAATTTTTGATTTATTTATTTATTTTTGGAAATTTTAAATGTGTATATTTTTTTACTATTAAAATGGCTAAAATATTATCTTTTATATCTTTTTTATCACTTATATTTCTTCTCTTTTTTATATCTTTTTTATCACTTTATATTTCTTCTCAGCCGTTTCTGAGATATTGCATATTTTGTCATTTATGACTGATATTGGTTAGATAGTAGTCCATGAAAAAAGTAATTATGTTTCACTTTAAACAATCTTACTATAACTTTTGTTTTTATGGACTCCAATGACGAAAAACCATTCTTTAAAATAATTTAATTACGCAAGTAAGTGAAAAATAATCCCAATTTATAAGTATTTTAAATTATTTTGTTTTAATTTTGCCCTAAAAACATTTTGATTAGGTTTTCTTAATACGTTATATTTTTTTAAAATATGGCCATAAAAAACAAACACAAGCTAAATTTAACCCTTTTAGCTAAAAGCTGGCATCTGTTTTTCATGGTTACCTTTAATTTACTAAAATATAATAAATAATAGTTGTTTGTTACATAAAATAATAACGTTTTATTAATAAAACCTGTATAAAAATTTCCTAGGGCAAAATATTAACAAAATAATTTAAAATACCAAAAAACAGGATTATTTTTTACTTTTGTTTGCGTTAATAAATTATTAATAAAAATTGTTTCCCGTCATTGCAGTCAACCAAAAAAAAGTTATAACAAGATTGAAGTGAAACATAATTACTTTTTTCATGGCCTACTATCTAACCAATATCAGTTATAAATGACAAAATACGCAATATCTCCAAAACGCCTGAGAAGAAACATAGTGTAAGACATTTTTGATACGGTAATTTTTTAACTATTTTAATAGTGAAAAAATTTACAGGGTGTTTCATTTAGAATTTTCAAAAATAAACAAATAGGTCAAAAATGTGCCACCCTAGAAAAAAAACTAAAATCATATATGCAATCTGCATAAAAGTTGCTGCAGAAATGTTTTTACAGAATTAAAAAAATTAAAAATTAAAAAGTTACTAAGGATAAAAGAAAACGCAAGAAATTTAGAAACACGCTTTAGCGAGTAAACGACGCAAGATAGCGAATTGCGGTTTTCCTATTGAAAGCGTCGATTTTTGGCTCACCCTGTACAGGATGCTCCGCGAAAATGTTATTTCGGAAAAAAGGTGTAAAAATATGTTTTTAAAACGACTTAATTAAAAAGCATAAAAAGTAATTAAAAAGTTTTACACGTTGTTTTTTTAATGAAATTGAGAAAATTAGGTGAAAACTAAAACAATACAATGTTGGGTTAAAATTTATGTAAGTAGTAGCTACGCCAACAGGTAATAAATAACTTATTCAACAATAAGTTTAAATTTTTAGACCTATTTATGCTTTTTAAATAAGAAGTTTAGAAAATAATTTTAAATCTCCCTCCATATCATATGACAATTTTTTACCCCTTTTGTTTAAAAAAAAAATTTTTGAATAACATTTTTAACGTTAACCAGATTTTTTCTAGTTGCCATAACCAATAAGAAAACATTTAGTATACATTTTAATTACTTTCTTATGCTGTTTAATTAGGTAGTTTTATAAATATATTTTTCAATTTTTTTTTTTTTTAAAGTAATATATTCGTGATTTTAAATCACCCTGTATATCCAACTATAATTTGTATCATAGCTTTTAGCATTTTATGATTTTTTTTCAAATTATTAATAATAAAAAAATTACCGGTATAGTTAAGTCCATCCGTAAACACATTGTATATATATTTTTTTACTTTTAAAACTTTAGTTAAGGCTAGGCCTACAAAGTTATACTGATAAAATACCCTTCCATATACGATATAATCTGGTATTTTCCTCGGTATTTTTCTTTTTAAAATATACAAAAATATAAATTCTATATATGATATACTATGGTATTTTCCTTGGTATTTTCCACTTAAAAATATACCAAAATATAAAGATGTCAACAAACTTAATGTAATATTGACTGGAGTGCTATTTTATTATTCATAATATTTTAACTTATAGGCCAGTAGACCAGATCGTATGGACGCCAATGTATCAAAAATTATTCTTATTAATTATTTTTGCAGAAACATGTACAGAATAAATATCTAATCCATGATGCCAGCTCAAATTTTGTTAATTTTTTTTAAACCGCAATTGTTTTATTAATTAAAAAACTACCTACTTCTTATAACATTTTATTTAATATTTTTACTAATTTTCACCGAAATCGACTCTTTACACTTTTTTGAAAAAATAATTTAAATTAATTAATAAACATTCTCTGGTCACGAGAATACAACAGGTACAGAAGTACCCACTCTGATATCTACAAATTTACAAACTTTAAGATATTCTTAAAAAAAAATAAGTGAATTGTTTACAAAATCATAAAACTAAAACTAATATTTACAGTTATAATTAAAAGAAAACAAACTAAAAATGAACAAAAAACAATGCCGGAAATTTTTAATATAATTTTAACCTGTGATAATGAGATTGAAAAAATAATCTATTTGTAAAGCACACGCGTTACTTTTTTAATATTCTGCATACAGGCATATTCTGACCTGTACTTGTGCTTTTAAATGACAAGAAAAAAAATCGTTTCCCCTTAGAGACCTCTAGGGGACATTAAAAGATACCTTTTGTAGTATGCAAGGGCTCTGTATGAAATTATTTAAGATTTTATACAAAAATATAATTTCATAGGTCAATATGTGGTCACTCAGGGACCTTAGGAGAAAATGGGTTTGTGCAAGAGTGATATGGGTTATAGTAAAGTTTTGTTTGAATGCAATGAAATTTTAAATCTTTAAAGTCTTTCACTAATTTTTTCTGCCTAAGGCTCCAAATAACAGAAGCAAAATTTAATTTACCTAAAACAAAAGGAATTACACAAACAAATAATTGACTTGATATTTTAAAATTGTTTTGTTTTTTAATAACATAGCCCAGCATTCTTAAAAGCCAAATTTACAATAGCGTCAACATTCAGGTTAAAGATTGGCTTAGAATCAAAAACAACTCCCAAATTCCTAGTACTTTTTTAATGGTGCATTTTTTGACCGATAAATATAACTAAACTGAATTTGATTACGACAAAATGTAATTGTTATGCATTTATCCTAATTTAAAAACAGACTATTTTCATCACAATATGTACTTAAGCAATCCAGATCGGTTTGTAAATTATTACAGTCACCCAGACTCGAGATAGAGCAGTATATCTTAAGTCATCTACTTAAAGTAAGTAGTCGCAGTACTAAAAACAAGACCCTATTATTAATATAAATAATAAAAAATAACGGCCCCCAAATGCGACCCCTGGGGTACACCAGAACTGAAAAAAAATTTTTTTGACGTGACAACGTCTTATAATTCAATGGACCCGGCTGCACGCACCAAAAAACAAGACCCATGCGGCGTTGCCTCGCGCGTTTCTTTTAAGGCTTACAGTGTAAGCGAGAGCGCGGAACGAGCAACAAAGAGGCACAATCTTCGTGTTTGGCAGCGTTCGACATCTGTTTCGCTCCTACTTAAGCGAGAGTGCAGTGAAAAGTGAATGTGGTGTTAATTGTTTATAGGAACGATAATTGCGGCGATAAAGGTAAATGTTTTTTGTGACGTTGTCACGTTCAACTATCGTCAGTAAACCGACTTTGCAGACAACCAATTTTTTTTAAATTTAATATGGAATCATCGAACTTTTGTAACAATTGTAGAGTAAGCCATTAAACAATTTTAATTTTTTAAATATTGTTTTTGATTTCTTAACAAAGTGTATTTTCTTTTTTTTAACCCCTAAAATTGTTTACACTTTTCCTGTATGTTATGGACTCCATATAAACAGCACCCAGATCGGCCTGGTGTACTCTAAGTTTACCACGAAAAGTTCCTTACAGTGTCGCGGCTAAGTAAGTTGTCGTGGTAACCTTTGCAAAACTACTGACACATGAACTAAAAGAAATAATGACGAAATCTAAGGTAACTTGACCGTTTGGTTTAGTTGATGTCGCGTTGTTACATTGCACAAATTGATATTTTAGTCTATTGTTGTCTGTGTAAAAATTGAAACAAAACACTAATTTAAAGTGTGAGAAAAGCTTTGAAGTGTTAAAAAAGTTACTTTTTTCAACACTTTAAGTAGTGACTTAAATGGAGTACTTTACCTTCATGTTAACGATTAAAAATACGGCATTTTTTTAACGGCCGTGAAAAAATAATATTTTTTAATGATTATGTAAGTAAAAGTTTTTATTTATATTATGTCACCCATTTACGACATCTAAAACAGAAAAACTTTTTGTATAAAAATTTATTGTTTTTTGCCTAAAGTGCCTTTCAATAAGAGTGATGGGATTTTGAAGAGATATTTATCATCTCTAATTTATATATTTTAATTTCTCCGTGTCTAAAGTTTTATGATGCATCTTCTGACTCCTCTTGATTAGGTAAAAGTAATAAAAAAATATTACCAAAGCGGTAGCTCAGTTGTGGCCACTAAACGTTAATTCAGTCGAAAATTGGGTTGCCATTATCGGTCCTCTGCGCAGGTTATCCGCCTGCACTGTGGAAAAGTTTGTGAATGAGTTTTGACGTAAAGTTAACTTAGACCACTTGTGAAAATAGCAAATAGCACACTGATTTCATGCATAGAAAATGCGTTATATCACACTAGTGTTGCAAAGTACTTTACAGCACTAGTGTTGCAAAGTACTTTACAACACTGGTGTGATACATATTATGATGTCATTCTAAAAACTGCTATTGGTTTTGCAAGTGACATATTTATTGTAGTGACAGTAAAAAAACTTTTTATTTACCTTAAACGGTAGAACCCAAATTAACGAAAATCATCTTATTTTATATTTATTAAAATTTACGAAAAATAAAAACATAAACAAAAATAGACATAACCACAAAAAACAACTTTCACTGACTGGCACAGTGTTGTCAGGTAAGTAGATCAAATTTAAAATCTCCCTTCTACCTTTGAGCACGTACTTTATAGAGGCAGCCTTGCCGCTTGACCGTTCGACCTAAAGCGCCAGAGAAAAAAAGCCTATAGATCAAATTCCTTCCTCTCTTTCTTCGTGTACTCAAACAACTAGTTAAATCTTTTTTTTTTAATCCTAATTAAACCTAAGGCTAATACACACTTTATGAATCCACTTTCTTTTATCCATTCATAAATAGAATCAGACCCTTCCGACGTTGCCAAATGCTTTCCATATTTTGCATGGTAACTGACGTTTGGTAGTCGTTTTCCTTACTTTTAGGACTTTAGGTTATGCATTTACAATTTTCATATTTTTTATATTTTTCTTAAAAATATGAGGAAAAACTGTTATTTTTACTTAATTTTACATGTGATGTTCAGTTTCATTAACTCGTTTTACCAATTTTACCCCACCAGCACCCCTTTTCACTCCCGGTCCCGTAAAGTTTATTTACTGATATTTTTTAAAAACGGAATATTTTGGATATGCACCACTTACGTTTTATTTAGAAGAGTGTCTAAAATATGTAAGAATCGATAATTTTTAAAAAACCCTTATAATAGCAGAAAACCGTATTAAACTATTAGCGTTATTACCTAACAAAACCATACAATTTTTATTAAGTGAGGGCCTTTTTAAATTCAAAATGATAAAAGTTATATAATGCTTCTAGGTAGGTGATTTTCGATGTAAAAATATTGTCAAAACAGTATAATATAGCAGTGAGGAAAAAGTATATATCACACTAGTGTTGCAAAGTAAATATCACCCCTAGTGTTGCAAAGTTCTCAATTGTTTTTTTATTTTTCTGAACAGACAAACTTTAATTTATTTTTTTTTTGGTGAATAATTTGTGGTCGTAGGAAAAATAGTGTACAGTACTCGTGTGAAAATGACTTTCTTACACTCGTGGGTTTGTCGCACTCGGCTAACGCCTCGTGCTACAATATTCCCACTCGTGTGAAATTAGTCATTTTCCACACTTGTAATGTAATATACTGCTGTTTATAACCTGCGCTAAGTAACTATGATGGCAAGCCATTCTCGAGTAAATAAACGTTAAGTAGACACAACTAAGCTACCACTTTGGTTAGTACTTTAACCAATCGGGAGGAATCAAAGGCTGCATCATAAAACTGCACACTATACTAAATATAGTAATATCTAGAAACTAGAAAATCTATATAAAGATAGATAAGAACTTTTAAAAAATTTAAGGTCATCAGCGAAAACTTCATTTAAATGGCTTTTTTGCTATCAAGTTATTCGCGTTTAAAATGGTTTAAAATACAGTTTGTTACAAATTCGAGGGCCATCAATAGGATCTTAAAAATGGTAGCAGATTCCGGCTTGGTTAAGTTAGGGCAAACTTGCTCATAACTTCTTATTGGGGCGAGTTACCTTTTAGGAAGTATTATTTTAATTATTATTAGTAATTTTTAATTAATTTTATATTAATTATATTGGACATTTTCTGGTATTGTTTATGAATAACAAAATTTGATTTTTCTCAAATTTAGGAGTAAGTTTTTAATCTTATCCCAACTTTTTTATGACCAACGACAAGCATTTTTTATAAGCTTTCCAGAAAGATTTTACATAAGGGCTGTTGCCATTTAAGAATAATCAATGAATAAGAATACAGATTAAGGGGTTGATACAGGTGTTTTAAGAAATACGTAATTTATGTTCCCTTTGGGTTTTATAAGAACGATCTTTTTATTTTTTTTATATATTTTCCTTGGTTTAGAAAATATAATTATTGTAAGTTTTTAAAAACACACCCTGTATAATAAATTTACAGTGTTATTTTAAAGTTCGTATTCTCCTTTTAACACTGTATTAAATGCAAAAAAAATAATCAAATAAAAAAATGTCCGTAAGTCCGTAAATGCCTTTTTGGTCATAATTTTTTAGCACTCCAGATATATCCACAAAATTTGGTACCAATAAATTTCATTTTTGCTGTAGAAGTTTTTTTTAAAGTACCAGTGGCGTTAAACCCTTTTTTTAAATCAATATTTTTTTATTTACTTTGGGCTCAATTTGGTATCTTGATATTTTTACGTTTGACGGACGGTTTTTGTTTAAAAAATGAAAGTCATTTTCATGTCAAAAATTTAGATTTTTCAGTGTGTAATAGCTTCCTAGGAGCAATAAACCTTTTAATGACATTAAAATTATAGTAACGTTAGTATTTAATCTTCCTTTATTACAAATTAAACAAAAAGAATTTTACATACCAAACGCCATAACAGATTTTATTAATATTGCCATGCATCAAAATGGTTTTTATTTTTTTAAACGAAAACCGTTCGTCGTACAGAAAAATATTAGACGACCAAATGAACTCCAAGCTAAATAAGTATTTTAAAAATATTAATAATTTGAAAAAAATCAGTGGCGTCATATTTTTATTCAAAAAGTTCAGCACAAATCTTGTTTTAGTGCCACTGATATTTTTTAAAAATTTTACAACAAAAAATGTAATGTAATAGTCAAAAGAAGTGTACCAAATTCTGTGGAAATATCTGGAGTGGTAGAAAAGTTATAACAAAAAGACATTTTCTTAAAACTTTAACTCTCTCTATCTCTAATAGAAAGCATTTGAAGACAAATTTTTATTCATAAAATTTTATTGTTTTCTTGTATTTTATACAGGGTTAAAATAAAAATATCAACCTAAAAATAACCGTGTATTAGTTGCTTTTTTCAGATTTAAATGGCTATATTTGCGAAACTTTTAAAGATTGATATATTATATATGGTTATTTTTATTAAAGCTTTTTAAGGGCAATTTTAATGGTGACATTCATAATATACAAGGTGTTCCAGTTAACAAAAGTTTAGTGCTCCCGTTTTTCTTAACTTTTTAATTGTTATTTGTTTCTCTTGTTATGCTCAAAAGATAATAAATCAATAGAAGTGATAGTATTTTAAATAAAAATTTCTTGGTTTATAATCCATATTTTCTAGTTTCTAGATATTACTATATTTGGTATAGTGTGCAGTTTTATGATGCAGCCTCTGATTCTTAGCATTTGGCTGTAACATTTCGTTCACACAAAAACAAAATGGCCGATTTTCTGATAAAAGGCAACTTTGTTTCTTTAAATTAAATAACCTCTATATTGTTCCATAGTATTATACTGCAATTTTTGCCCTGTAAAAAAATGTGGTATGAGTTATGATTATTCCAAAAATAACGAATTTATTGACTTTTAAAAAAGCGACTACATAAAACCTACAATTTTGCTCTTTACAGTTTTTTAATAAAATGCATGGGTTTCGAGTTATTCGCTAAAAATCCCATTAAAAACGTCGTGTTTTTTGTCGTGGTGGCAACCACACTCAGGGTTTCGGCGCCCTTCGGTTTGATATGGGTTTTGCACCTTAAGCTATTTCTTATTTTCTGTTAAAATTTCTAGTCGATTCATGAATGAGCAAAAAATTGCCTGGTTAAATGCTTTATTTCCTGTACTAAACGTGCTTTTTTACTTTTCTATTAATATGAAAAGTGGCTTTGTCTGACATTATAAATAAAACTTACCAAAACTAACTAGAAGAATGTATATTGTTTCTTATTAATTTTTAGGCCTCTAAAAATTCCACTCACCCTTTATAAAAAGTCAGTTTTCTCTTTTCCTTGTAAAATTGGAATGTTGTTTGAAATTAGGTTTAGTTCTTTGCTCATAATTTCTTTTACTGTGGATTTAGAAATACGGACTGCCCCTAAAAATCTTAAGCCATTAGCTTTGTTAAGCTCGGCATGTAGTGTCGAACGTACTAATTTTACCTTAAAGTAGATAATGTTTTTGTTGCTATGTAAACCAACAATTAAAAATTAATTAACCCTGAGACAATTATGGGCTCCTCAAGTTCAGATATTTTGTTTTTTTTGTGCATGTGTGCATTTATTTAATATGTTTCTTCTATTTTGTGTTTAATACCAAATAAGAAAAAAAAACAAAAGCCAATACTTGTCTTGTCACGAAAAAATATACTCAATTAGGAATAGCCAAGCCAAATGAGAAACATTGTCTTGACAATTTCTTGACAACTTTTGTCTTGTCTTTATTTAAGAAATTTTAAGACTCTTAAATTTTTTTATAATAACTTTTTATTATCGGTCAAGAAATTTCTTGTCTTGATTTTGCCCTAAAATCCAATCAAGATGAGATCTTACAAATTTTAAATAATAATTAAAGAACCTTAAATTAAACTTACCAAATAATTATCAAATAAGAAATATAAATGAAAATAAAAAGACTAATATTGTTGCTGTTAGCAAAAAATACGATATAAAATTTAACCATAGTATTTATCAATATACTATTTTATTAAATTGGCACTGAAGATTATAACAGATTTAACATATTTAAGTTAAATGAATGCAATGAAAACTAAGAAAAAAATTTTAAAGACATTTTTATTCTTTCAATTAAAGATAATATTAGCCGGACTATTCCTAAGCATTTGATTTCGAGCTGCGATGGACGATCAGAGCGGCGCGGTGCGCCTTTTAGTTGTTTGTCGCAGGATCCTAAAAGTATCGCAGAAACAAAGCTTGATTCTGGAATTAAAAGCTTAAAAAAGCACAGCTCAGATCATATGGACCAGATTTAAAAATGAAATTAAAGCAATTTACACAATATTTTTTTGTATTTTTAAGTTTTATATCGAGCTTAACAAAAAGTGTAATGGCTGACTAGGATAAGGATTGTAGTATATAATGTTACATTTCATTGCAATATTGCTATTTCCTTTGAATTAGCCAATTATTTTCAATTGTGTTTTTGTAACTTGTCAAAAACGTCAGATTATTTAATTATTTAAAGGAATTACTTTGAAGCTAAAGTTTTGTTATATCATCTCCAACATAATATAATGTACTTTTTTTTAAGTATATTCATTTTCGAAGTTTATTTATTGGTAATGTAAAGAGTGTAATTTTTGACATAAAATAAATGATGTCAGATGTAAATTGTTTATATAAATTGGCTTAAGAATAAAAAGCGAGAAAATTTGAAGGCCTAACAAAAGCCAAGCTTATTAGTTAGTAAGCTGGATTTATGATATGGGGCAAGAGATTTTTTCGTCCAAAGCCAAGCTTACAGCCAAAGCCAAGCGTTATACAAAACGGTGCACGCGACCTTAAATGCAAAAATAAATCAAAAATATGTTGTTAAAATTAACTAAATAGTAAAGACCCTTTAATTTCTATTTGTAAATAATTGTATTTTTTTTTGTAAAAATAGATTTGTCTGTTAAAATAAATTAAATAAATACATAATTCTGTGGCAGTTAAAAAAGAAACATTTTTTCGTAAATTACCATAACTTATTTAAAAACACGAAAATTGTTTAATTTTATGTACAATATTTCCTTTAACTTCTAGATAATTATGTGCATATGAATTACTCACTACTGGCTAAACAAAGGTTTTCAAACTTTAATACCAGACAGAAAGGACTGGGTGGCAGGGCCTCCCATTAAAGCCGACCTAATCTGGTATACAGACGGCTCCAAAACAGACCAAGGAGTTGGAGCAGGTATATATGGGGACAAACCAAGGACGAAAATAAACTTGGGTCTCGGACAACACCCTACTGTGTTCCAGGCCGAAATTGTAGCCATAGAACAATGTGCTAGGAAATCATCAGAAGGAGCTATGAGGATAAAACCATAGTAATCTATTCGGACAGCCAGGCAGCCATCAGGGCACTCAGTTCATGCAAAATCAGCTCAAGCTGGTGCGGGACTGCGTAATTGCCCTGGAAGAGGTGGGTGCGTCCAACAAGCTAACCATTGCCTGGGTACCAGGACACGAAGGCCACGAAGGCAATGAAGAAGCTGATAAATTGGCAAAGGAGGGCTGGCAGGACAATGGTAGGTCCCGAGCCCTACTGTGGTATTCCATCATGCCAGGTAAGGTCATCCATTAGATCATGGATTATGAGGGAATCACAAGACTGGTGGATGAGAACACCAGGACAGCGTCAGGCGAAAGTGTTCATCAAGGCTTACTCGCCAGAATTTACAAAAGACCTTCTGAATTATAACCGGAAGGCAGTAAGAATAATAGTGGGTCAACTGACAGGTCATTGCAGACTGAATAAACACCTGGAAACTATGGGCCTGGCAGAAGAAAACCTATGTAGGTTCTGCCAGGAGGAGGAAGAAACCGCAGAACACGTATGGTGCTACTGCGAAGCCCTTTGTCGTCTGCGGTTTGCAAGGCTGGGTGAAGAAAAACCTAAAGCGGCAAAATATACCAAGGGGCCAGTTTCAAGCTTGTGGAGTCTGATTAAACAGACCGGCTTGGATAGCGTGCTCTAACCTATGGACGGAGGACACACAATAAACCTGAGCAGGTTGCAGTGCTAGAGGATATGCAATCCACCTCCTAATCTAATCTAATCTAATCGTAATCAGAATATATATTTTACACATATCTATCAAAAAAAAATACATTTAAAAAATTATTCTAATTAAAAACGCTGTTAAAGTAATTTGTATCTATATATCTTTTATCACGAAAACATGCTTAAATAAATTACTTTTTAAATTTATTAATATATTCATATTTACACGTATATACAGACATAGGCCAATAAATATTTTTAATTATCTACGTGTATAGCCTTTGTGTATAATTTAAAGTGCTTATGTTTAGATTTGTTTATTTTTCGTTACTAGTATTTTTATACTGTAACAGAAAAGATCCCCGTGTGTTTTTAGTACAACAAAAATAAATTATTAAAATTTAAGTTTATTTTTAGGAAACTTGGTAGGTAAATTTTCCTGATTAGTACCTTATTTATTGCTAAAACTCTATTATGGAAAGTTTAAAAATGACAGTTCCTAATCAATGCGGACTTAATGATAAAACATATGGCACTAGTTTAATGAAAATTGGACTTTTGCCAAAAATGTTCTAATTTATTTTAATACAGTGCTTGTCTAAATTAAGGACCCTCCTCCTAACTTTTGAATTGTTTGGTTTTATTTATGATAATTAAAGGACTTTAGTGAGACAACATAAACCTAATTTTAGACAGAAAATGACAGATATAAATGTAAAATTGAAAGCTAGGCGCCATTTTGAAAAGAAAAATTTAATGAAAAGGGGTCTTGTGATACATGATTTTAAACCTCCTGATGAGTACTTTTAAATCCCCAGAATATAGTCAATACTCTTACCTACTACAAAATGGCGGTACTTTGAAAATTACCTGAATACCTTATTTAGATGGCCGTATTTCCGAATCTAATAAAGTTAGATACACCTAATGTGGTACTTTTTAAAGCTCTTTTAGGGAATTATTGAATGGTAATATTGGTAATACTATACAGGGTAGGGCAAAAAGTATTGATTTTTTAAGGACGCACCCTGTATATTATATTACAATTTAACAGATATCTGAAAGAACCTTTAAGAAAATACCACATAAGGTATATCTCTACCTTTATCAGTTTTAAAGATATGGCCATCCAAATCAAGTATTTAGGTAATTTTTTAAGTACCGTCAATTTTGAGAGGTAAAAGTATTTATTTACTTTATATTCTGGGGTTATAAAGTACTAGTCAGGAGCTTTAAAATGATGTGCCACAAGATCCTCCTTTCCATTTAATTTTTCTTTTCAAAATGGCGCCCAGCTGTCAGTTTGCCATTTATATCTGTCATTTTTTGTATAAAATTTGGTCTATAATATTTTACCAAAGTCCTTTAATTTTTATGAAAAATTACCAAATAATTCAAAAGTTAGAAGGGGGTCCTGACTTTGGTCAAGAACTGTATATTATTGCTTAGTTTAATATAAAACGTTTTTTTTTATTACTTTTATTTAAATTATTCTCTACACTACTCCTACTTTTCACGAATACGCCCTGGTATTTTAGTTAGGAATAATGCGATTTTATTTAAGTTTTAGTGTTGATTGTATATTTGAAAAATAGAGTATTTGGCATGGTAAAAACTTTTATTTACCGTTGGTGTGCGGTCTTGAGAGGTAAAAATATTTGAATTTTTAGAAAAAGGATATCGAGGCTTATTCTAAAAAAAAATCTGTCAGATGTATAAACGGCATCTCCAGAAACTCCTTAGTTTATATTTTCAAAATATGAAACGCAATTTTTTAATATAATTTTCCCAAAAAGCCTTTTTTACCTTTCCCATATTTAATACTTATTTTTGACTTTAACATTGGCGTGCGGTGTTTGGAGACGTAGAAAAAACTTCTTTGGGGAAATATCATTAAAAAAATGGCGCTTACAATTTTCAAAATATGAATTAAGGAGTTTTTTGGGATGCTAATTCTAAATCTTTTTTTTTTACCAGCCCTCATATCCTTTTCCTAAAAATGATTTTTTTACCCTCCAGACCTCACGTCAATGGTAAATGAAAGTTTTCTTGATGCCAAATAATTAATTTCTCTATTATATAATCACCACACAAATTAAAAGAAAATCGCATTTTTTATAACTAAAAAATTAGAGTGTATTCATGAAAAGCGGGACACACTGTATATTTACTAACAGGTATTTAGACGATTTACAAAAACAACGCCATTGTTACTTCCATTCGTATAGATAGTTATATGTACTTTAAAAAATATCCTACAATATATGAATAGCGTGTACCAAAAGTTTTTAGAATTTATTATTATACAGCTTGTCCACGGATGGACTTAACAATAGGAAAAATGGGCCAAAAATTTAAATGTTTAAGAAAGTCGTGTATGACAACTGCTTTTGCTTCTTAAAAAAACAAAATTTATGTTGAGAAATTTGTTTCGTTTTATACAGGGGCTCCAAAACTACAAAAATGTGAAATTGGACCATTAGAAAACTAACTTTATTTTTAATAGTTTAGAAAAATGTTAAATCCAAAAGGTTTTTAGAATTAAATTAGAATTCCATATCTGAAATTTACTATTATATTAATGTCATATTTTTTTAAATCATGTTTTATACCTTTTCTACGTAATTTACCTAGTTTTAATAGAACACAATAATTATTATCAGTTTGTTAAATATATTTAGATGCAAAAATGTAAAAGCACGCCAATTTAGTAAAAAAGGTGTAAAACATGATTTAAAAAAAAAATATAATTAAAAATAAAATTTGGTTTATTTTGTGTGAAATTTCATATATAGGATTGTCATTCAATTCTTAAAACCTTTTTATTTAACATTTTGCTGAATTATTAAAAATAAAGGTAGTTTTGTCTTGCTCTTCTTTCAATTTTTTGTAGTTTTTAAAGCCCCAGTACAAAACAAAACAATTTTCTTAACGTAAATCTTGTTTTTTTAAGAAGCAAAAGTAGTTCCCATACACGACTTTCTTGAACATTTAAATTTTTGATCCATTTCTCCTATTGTAAAGTCCATCCGTGGACATCTGCATTATTAAAATGTTTTTTTATTGCCAACCCAATCTATATCGTTAATTATAATTATAGTAAAACGAAAGTCTACGTAATAATAACTCTCTGTAATGTCCCATGTCGATCGTAATGCATTCTCCGTGCCGCGCGTACCCCGTGCTGCTAGTTTATGCTTCGAATTATACAGGGGGCATTTGGAAAGTGCCTTAGATAAGTGTAGTTAAAATTAAAATGTCCGTGCGGTATTGTTTAGTTAACAATTGTATTTTGGTACGAGGTCGTGGTTTAGGGTTTCCCGGACTTGAAAAGAAGTATTTATTTATAAAACTGTATGTCGTAAAACGATAAAAAAAACATAACATTTAATCGGTTAGATTCTAATACATTAAATATAGCTTTAAAAAGTAAGCAAATTAAATTTGTTTCATACAGAAATATATAATGTTTTTTTTTTTTTAAATAATTATAATAATAATAAAAAATCCATTTTTTATTTTGCTGGAACTTAATGTTTACCAATACTTAATAAAAATATGTATGTGATGGTATATTTCTTAAAAACATGTTAACTATAACATTCATGTGAAAAATGTTTTTTAAATCTTTGGACAATCCACTAAGGCTGAAAGCCCAAGTACTAACGTACCGTGTGTGTCTTAAGCGAGGGAAGATGGCGTTTGTTAACACGGTACTTAAATACTTAAAGATCTGGAGGGAAAAAAAGACGTCTGCGTCGAAGCCAGTTTTACATTATTTAAACTCCACAAGGATAAAAGAACAAACAAGCGGATTAGTTCAGTATGTCTCAGCTGGACCGTATAGGGATGGCACACGTGCAGGACCACGAGTTTCTCTGTTGGGGACCTGGAGTGCGGATGGAATTATACTGGACAATTCCTCAGAGCCTAAAGCCAGCATAAGTACCTACAGAATAGCGATTCGACCTCCACACAACCGGACGATGGGCGGAGAGAAGAAAGCATGTATTCAATTTTAGTAACAACATTAAAAGCAACAAAAAAATGCACCTCGTTAGCTAAAATCCCATTTAGTTAGAAGTTTATTCTGGCTTAGTTTTATCCTTTAGAGGTTTAAGATCCGTTTTTTTTATCAAAGGTCTTATATTTTTTACCTTTTTAGAATTAGTATATTGATCTTTTGAGCATAAATATTATATGGTTGATCTTTTTCGCTTTGCTTCGAGTTTCTATAGGAAATAATTGCGCGTTCAAATTTTATGCCATAACACCACCGGTATACTTAAACTTATTTTTATAGTATATGGCGTTCAAAGTACAATGACACCTCACATTTTTTTGACCGCTGCTTACATTCCTAAAAATATTTTTTTCTTAATAAATTTTAGTTTAGAATGCATTAATTAAGCTTTAACGGTAGGTCAATTAATAATATAATTATTTTTACTCCACTTTTTCAGAATATTTTTATTCATTTCCACATATCTCACAAAATATACAGGAGTGGCCGCCAAGCTATCCGAGATACTTCGGATATAAATTCAACAATGAAAAGTGGAAAATACCTTTATATGAACATATGTCCGACGCCCGGATAAACCGACTTTTTAAGAAATAATTAACACCTTGTATTTCAGAAACGAAGCAACTCCAGAGAAATGCTTATGGAAAACTTTTTTTTATTAAAATGACATAAGAAATTACCTTTTAAAGTTTCGTACCATAGTTAAGAAAGTATCCCGTATCTTAATTTGGAAACAAGTTTTTAGGCCAACCTGTACATCCAACGTACAAATACTTTTGTGGAAAGAAGTATTTTCTCATTAAGCAGGACTTTTTATCAAAAGGCACTTTTTTCGTAAAGTTATTAATTAAAAATGTTTTCCATTTGATAAGAACTTTTGAAGACACTGTATATTATTTTAATCAACATTAATTTTCACGTAAAGATTGGTCAATGCATCAATGTTTATCAACTTTTAATTCATATATTAATGATTGGTAAAACAAAGTTATTACTCTCAACATGACTAACATAATACGGGTGTTTTTAACAGATGGTTAATATAACTTTACCTTTTAAGATTCTAAGATGAAATTTGGTAGGTATTTGACGTAATTTTGAATTTAATAATTTATGATCCGGAATCGCTCTTAACGATGCGGGTCCAAAGTCATTATGCATATGAATCAAATTATAAAAAACTTGATGGCTACTAAAATGTTATTTACTTGAAAACTTTCGTGTACTTTGACTTTGACATATTAAGACGTGTTCAGATATAGCGTATATGGGTTTGCGTAAAGCTAAACTCGATCTTTGAATTCGTATATATCAGTCACAACGGAAATAGTTATGGGCTATAATTTCTTTTCATTCTCGATTTAAAATTAATAAAATTTGGGTGAATTCATATAAATTCAGTTTTGCAGGAGGCAGAATAATAATAAGAAGTTTTAATTTTTCCTAGGTCAACTGTACTTATCTTTTTACATATTTTGGAAAATCTAGATTACTTTACAGAAGTTTAACTTTTTTAACTTGATCAAATTAGGTTAAGCTTGTCAACGGGGTAACGAAAGCTTAGACATATAATTTGGCCGACCAGCAGTAGTAAACGTGGCTGCAGGCATTGCCAGCTCTTTTTATGGGTGGTCCACAAATAAACTCTGTTCTACAAAGATACGCCGTTATACAAATGATGGGAAAAATGGTCGTTTGTGCTGTTTCCACTGTGCAGCTTTACCTTCAGACATAAAACTTTCGTAAAAAGTATAAAAAGGGAGCTAAGCTATTTGGAAAAAAATAAGATACTGAGAAAAAGCTTTAATATCACAGATTGTATAACAACAAACTGGGACATCATATGCTGACATTATATTTGACTAAGGTCGGCCGCAAACATCAGATTTTTGATCCGATTAAGTAGATTGAGCTTAAAAATGTTTACATTGTCATTGGTTGTGAATTTTTAAATTTTAATAATACCAATACCAAAGTAGACATTTTTTAAATTGAACCGACTAGTCGTAAAAAATCGATGTTGTTAGCTTTCACATGGCGCATTAATAGATATTTTAAGGTCAAATTGACATTTTTAAATGGAAACCTACATTTTTAGTGCTGGTAGTAATAAAAAGACAAAATTCTCTCTATATAATAATGCTAATAGGTTAAGACACAAAAGTCAACAAGGTTTCATTTGGTGGTCAATATCTTGTACCTCTTAAAGTCAATTTGACGTTCGAAGGAACATTTATATTATTATTTTACCTAGATTTGCCAAGGATCCTTTATTTTATACACTTTTTTATTTAAACCTTGTTTATGGTTCTTGCTTTTCAAGGGCATTTGGCCGTTTAACAATTTTTGGATACTTTATATATTTATTTACTTAAAAACTTTTCAAATAAAATAATTTCGTTAAAAATAAGAACAATTTTTATTTCAAAGAATTAAAATATAAAGGGTCATCTACAAAATATACCACTAAGGAAATAGCTAAAGTATTTGGTATAAGTTTAAGAATGGTTGCATGAAAAAAAGACACTCTTATTCATAATAGAAAAAAAATGCAAACGAAAAGTCAGAAACTAAAGATTATTTAGCGAATCTTGTAAAAATAAAGTAATAAATACTATTTATAAATTATATATACTAAGCACAAATGTAACACACAAAGGGATATTGATTTATAAATTTTTTGAACAAAAAGAAGAACGAATTTTAAGACTTATCAATCATTATCATTAATGGGATTAAAAAACGGTTCGTTATCTTCCGAGTCATCCTTAATGGTTAAATGATCAGTGAATCTATTTGAACATCCAGTATTTTGATACCACTACCACACTAAGATTTTAATTATTTTTCAGTATGTTCTACTAATTTCATAATGTTCTTTGTGTTATTGGTCTGGTACCTCCTTTCCAGACTAATTCAACCTGATCAGATTTAAGTAGCGCTTCTCACGTATAGGTTTTTGATCCTGCTCATCTAAGTTTAATTGCGTTAAATGGCAGTGGGCACAGCTACAATCAATAGAGCGATGACACATTCACCCCATCGATTAACTGCGTAAACGATTGGTTTTCAAAGTGATTTTGCCATTGAAGAAGTTCGAGATTTTACTCCGAATTATTAAATGGTAAGTAATTTTGATTTTCGTTGATTAACCAATCATAAATTTCCTTTTTGACCAACTTGCATTTGGTTGTTTATTTAAATTCTTGAATGGTATGGGCATTGTCCAATAAAAAGGTAAAGAAGGCTCTTGTAGTTTAGTAATAACTGTTCTTTGACCCATTATTTAAACAATTCATAATTAATATTATCATGATATTTAAGTTTTAGTTACGAAGATAAAATTAAACTAGCACCTGAAACAAATCCGTTGAAGACCCAGCATGTAGGACAATAAATCGTTTTCCTGGTACATTCTTTTCTTACTTTCATTTACACTTTTACCAAATCTAAATTAAAATAAAGTCTTTGGCTTCTTTCGTTTGCATTTTTCTATTTTGGGAATAAGATTGTTCTTTCTTTCATGTACCACCTTTCACCATTCTTAAAAACTAATTCAAGTGCTTTACTACTTCTTCGTGTATATTATAGGTAATCCTTTATTGCTTTTTCGTTCTCGAAATAATTTACAATATTTAATACCATTTTTGGAGATATGAAAAATCCACAGAAGGTCTTTTGCTTTCATATTTTAAATTTAATCTATCGGCTTTGACGTTAAATGTCATTCATCAAAATCAGGCATTCTTTTATTATAATATTGATTGTTATAACGCCACTGATATTTATTATTGTATCTTTTTTTGGACATTAACCTCGCATATACCTGTTTCATTTATCTTGCGTTGTATTTAAAAGATGTTATTAAACAAGATATAAAAAAGAAATGTAACTGCAAAAGTTTGTCATTGAACAATTCCACTTACCCGCACGATAAGAGCGATTTAAACTATATATATTATATATTACATATTTGTTTTTTATTGTTTTCAGTTTAAACCATAAAATTTAGTTTTTTATCGTGAAAGGTAAAAAGTTATAGGGAGAAACCACCGGTAAGAAACACCCGGTATACTAAATAGATAGTGATTTGACCGTGCCAAGAAATGATGTTTATTATTTTACGCCAAAACCATACAAGGAAGAAAAAAATACTTGCACTATATTATACACTGATACAAAAATATTTTTTCTTGTACGTCAAAAAAATTCCTTTAATGCATAGAAGACGTCACCCAACTTTTCAAAAAATATCTGTATTGGTAAAAGAGTTATTTAAAAAAAATACTATTGTTTTTCCTAAATTTTAACACCCTGTGGTTTTAAAAGTAGAAGGTTCAGAACTAACCAAAACTGATCTCTGAGACACTACCCTTGTTACCCTGTATTCCCGTAAGTAGCAAGTTTTGTTGGTAAGAAAATCTTTGATCCAACTTAAAAGCCTTTCACGTATACCATACTATTCCAATATTATAATAATTATTTTTTAGACAAAATTGTTTCAATGTTCGACTAAAGTTTAAATATATACTAATATCAACTGGTTCCTTTTTATCTAATGACTAGCAAACCCGTGCTTCTTCCTAAATAGTGTAGCTTTCTAATTGTGAAAGAATTTTTATGTTCGGTTCAGCATTTTTGAAAATTAGCCCTTACAAACAAACAACTAAAGTAACAAACTTTAACTTTTTATTTATATTATTAGTATAATAGAATATCAAAGCAAAAATTTTCAAAAAATAAGTAAATTCGTTGGTTACTTATTACTATCTATTTTTATATATAAAAAAATCTGCTTCCGCAGAGAGTCGAACTCTGGCCCGCATGACAGGCGATCATTCCATCACTGGACTACCGGGTCTCATACAGGTAGTTACAAACTTAACCACTTTATAATTCGCACGCGTTAAATTTTATCTAGATTTAGATTTAGACAGAACTAACCATAACTAATCAAAAAGAATCAAAACAATTCTTCTTTCCTTATACCAGTCAGCGTTTGCAATGTAAGCGCAAGAAAGTGTGTTTATTTACGACTTCACATTAGAAATTTAATGAGAACCAAAACTATCTGTTAAAGAGAAACTGCATCAAAATTCGTTGAGTAGTTTTAAAGATCTAAGTATACATATTACAGACAGACGCGAAAAGCGACTTCGCTTTATTCTATGTAGTGATTAGTACATTTAAAAATAAAAAAACTAATAAAAATGGGTAAATTTGTTGCTTTTTAATTCCTATCTATTTTTATAAAAAAAGAAGTCTGCTTCTGCAAAGAATTAAACCCGGGCCGCCCGCGTAAGCGAGCATTCTACGACTGGACGAACCGGAGCTAATAAAATCAACCTCTTTATAATATTATAAGTATAGATTGTTATGCATATGACATTATTATTCTCTAAAATGTTTGTTAATTCGTTATAACATGCCTATTACACTCCTAAATAGTGTAGCTTTCTAATTGTGAAAGAGTTTTTATGATCGGTTTAGTGTTTTAAAAGATTAGCCCTTACACAGTTATAGTTTATCCAAGAAAGCCGACCCGTACCCATTCGTTGGGCGTTTATATCTGAACTTTTTGTTTAATTTTATTTATTTAGTAAAATATAGCCTTAAACACTCCTAAACAGCGTAGCTTTCTGATTGTGAAAGAATTTTTATGATAGGTTCACAGCTTTCGAAGATTACCGGTTACAAACAAACAAACCCACAAACTGTATCTCTTTATACAGGGTGGCCGCCGAGGTATCCGGAAAATTCGGATATAAATTTAACAATGAAAACTAGGAAAAAAACCTTATATGAACATATGTCCTGAACGTCTTAATTTTTAAACTACAGGGTGTAAACATAAAAAAAAATGTTATTTTATAATAATTTTTACACCAATTTAGATATTTTAAAGAAATTTGAGAAAAGCCTTCTCTGCACTAAAAGAATTTTTTGGCAAACCAAAAGAAACATAAAGGGTTTTTGAGTTAAATATTTTTTAACTAAAATCATTTATTGGCATGGTCATTTCGTATTGCAAATATCAAATTCTACAGTAAAAAAATCACTTTTGCTATTTATTTTTAATTTGATAGGGATTTGATCATGCCGAGAGTTGGTTTTTATTTATTTACGCAAGAATCGTGCATTACATCAAAAACTCAAGAGATTGAATTTGTGTCAAACTAAATGGAAATTTGATATTAATTTTTATTTTAGAAAAATGTCTACCATTTTTTTTTAATATTTACTTTAATCCCTTCATGAACGACACTGCTAAAAATTATTTCTTTGTGGGCCAAAAAATGTCTCTTGGTGCATAAAAGGCGTTCCTTAAATTTTTAAAAATATGCGACTTGGTATGAAAGGTATAATAATAATAAAAATATATTTTTTTAAATATAAGCACCCTGTAATTCAAAAACAAAGGCGTTTAGGGCATATGTTTATAAAAAGTTTTTTTCCAATTTTCATTGTTGAATTTATATCCGAAGTTTCTCGGATACCTCGGCCTCCCTGTATATAAGTATAAAGTATAAATTTTGTCCACGAGTTTGTGCATTTGAGAAGATTTGTCATTGCCGATCTGTCTGACAGAAATTTATGATGTTTTTCTGTAAATAATGCTCAATACAAAAACTTGTCAAATTCCTTTACTATTAATTCTTCGAATTCTTTACACGGAATACATATAAGGCTAATCTGTCGGTAATTTTAAGAGCCAAAATTATTTAGCTTTTTGTAAATTGGGTTTATTTTAGACTATTTCCAGTTACTTGACATTTTTCTTTATTAATAAAAGCTTGTAGTAGAGGTGTCAATGGCCTAATTATAAAAGGGCTCTTTTCTTAAGTTAATAGATACTTTCTTTAACTTTCTGTGACACTTATTAAAACACACTGGCGTTGATAAAGGGAAGCGGGGAAGGGGGGCAGAAGGCGACAATTATCCCTCAGGAATGCTAATTAATATTAAAGGGGTTTTATTACACGTGAACATTGTTTAAAAAAATTGGTGTTTTACCATACAAAATAACGCCTAATTAAATACACTTTTTTAATTCCATTACTCTCTGCTCCCCTCTTAGCAAATAAATTTATCTAGGTACGCTACTGTTTAAACAAACTGGTATTTTAAAAGATGGACAGCATAAATTATTTTGTCGCAATATTCAAGTAACGGAATTCGAGTACTCTACAATATCCTTAAATTTTATATTCCAAAATGTATACCGACGAAATAAACTAATAATAACAAATTTCGTTCATCTACTATACTTGACTTAAACTGATACTGCCACAAAAAGTTTTATTTACAAATAAATTCGTGTGTTTTGTAAAAAATATTTTAAATAAAGCAAATTTTTAAAAACGCAATTAAATTGCATCGTATACTTAGTTCCCATTATATACTGGATTTGCACTAGGTTTGTCAAAAAGCTTAAAAATGACTTTTGGGCGTGTAAAAATCAACTAAAACCCGGATTCCTTAAATTCACAAAAACAAAATTTAAAAAAGACTTTAGTAGTAAATCAATTTTTTATTTAAATCGATTGTTGTACTCTAATGGCTTAAATCACAACTTTTAGTCTTTGGCATAAATAATGCGTTTTATTCTCTTACGACAAAAATAACTAATGGGTGGATTAAAATTTAATTTTATTCCCACCAGTAGTTAACTTGACATTATGCTACTCTACGTCATTTAAGCTTTTAATTAAAAACAATATATTATGATTTTGGAAATGGCAAAGTTCTCGGTAAGACTTTAATAAATATAATAAAAAATAATTAAAAGAATAATAGTTAAAAACAACTGCCTTTAGTATCATCACTGCCAGTTTAGAGTCGTTAAAGAGGTTAAAATGTAATGGAAGGGTAGCTTAAGAGGGGATTTCGAGATTCACTACAGCGCGACAAATTAATATACCGGAGTATACCTTGTACCCGGTTAAGTACCAAATATAAGCTTCGTATACAGGGCCGATCCTAAAAAACAAAAATATATCCATCAAAAATTGTCGAGCGCGTCAGATTAAAATAGTTAATTACATGCTAAACAGTAGATATTCCACTAATTTGACAATTTGAGAGTGATGTAAAGAAAACAGAGAGCTACAAACAAAATCGTCAGATTAGCATTTTCGAACGTGGCTATTTTTTAATTAAAAAAAAATTAGGGGTACCCTAAAATATATAATACTAGACGACCCGAATGATTTTCACAAGCCGAAATAATAAAGTCTATAGCCGCTTCCCCCACCGATGAAAAGGTATACATTATATAACATTTTTTTCTTCTTATCACCTAAGCTTTTGCAACTCAATAGGTCTCTATGACGCTTGAGTAAATCCCCATTTAGCATCGTGGGCTCCCCTACTATAATAAACTTGACTATTTTACTAGAGTGTTTTACACTGGCAACCTCCTGTTTTCTACTGTCAAACTACCTGCTTCTACCTTGATAAAACCAACATGATGGTATTTCAGCGGCAAAACTTAGTTGGGTTAAAGTAAAAAACGTAAAAAAACTATTGTTAGTTTGACAAGTGTTGCCCATTTTTAAAAATAAAATATAAATCTATTTTTTTATCCTAATGACATCTCACAAAGGCTTATGCCTAAATACCAATGTACCGTAAGTTCCGGGTTACTGGATGTTAAACCCATTATTGTCGTATTCCGTCAACGTTATCCAAGCACTGAAACATGCAGTTTTTGCATTTCACAGCACCTTTTAGACAACGCGGTAGTGCCACCACGGATGTTATTTGTAAATAACAACTACCTTGGAATGGCAGAATACTACACAGTGGTTTGCCATTGCCAACTGTGAGGTGGCGGTCAATGAAAAATCCGATGTCCGACTCCGAGATTCGAACCCAGATAGCTGCGGTGAGAGGCTGACACGTTAGCCCCTGCACCACTGCTCGCCACAATAATTAATCAAAATGCGAGATTTGGAAGCCAGTCTGAATCGGAGATTAAAAAAGCAGTATATGTAATGTTTTGCTTAATATACAAGAATAAAAAAATTAATTTTTAGCAGTTTTCTCAGTTTTTGAACAAGCGAAATTATAAGCTCGGAAAATCTACTTCCGTAATAGAGCTTCGCGTCATAATCGCCGCAGGTTAACCAAACTCAAAACCAGGCTTTAATTGAAAAAAAAGGACAAACTATTGTAATAACTGTATATTGTACATTTAATATAAATTGAAATAAAATATAAATTGTAATAACATATAATTCTACCTTGTTAATATAGGTTATACCATGTAATAATGCATCATTTTTAATTTAAGTTTAAAGTTTGGCTTGATTTTCTTGTGCAATAGTCTTGTCGAATATCATTCAAAAAAAAAAATTAAGCCCAATATTTCTCTTGTTTTTACAACTTTATAGATTTTTGGGTGGTATTGTTATAAATGTCATTTACAAAATTGCTAAGGAACAGACTTTTATACAATCGAAATATTTTGCCGCCAAATTTTTTCTTTTCTGATACTATATACGAAAATATATTTAAAACGTAATATTTTATTTACAACTTTTTATTTAATAATTTCAAAAATTTTTGTTTGCAATTGGCTGTAAACTAAACTGCTCCGTATTAAATACCAATTAAAACAAATTGTAGATAAAAAAAAACTAAGGTGAAAAAAACTTATAACATAAAAACTTTTTTTTATTTACACATATACATTTATTACTTATTTATTGTTATTCCATTGTTTAGTGTAAAGTTACTAGTAGGAAATATACATATTTTTTGTTTACGTTGTAGTGTTTAAATTATATGTCTGTCCCTTTAAAAATGTTTCAAAGCATAACCAATCCCTATACATTATAAACAGTAATACAGGGTGTGTCATAATGGATTTAACGTTTTAAAAGAATAAAACGAACATTCAAATCATTGTAAAACAATTTTAATATAGTTGTGAACAGTAAAAATGTAGATGGTACATTGGTAATGCGGTCTTTCAGTTGCTGGGTGGTCTTCAGTTATCCCCATAGAAAAAATCTAAGAAAAACAGGTCTGGGGATCGTTGAGAAAACTGAATACCTCCATCAGTGGAAATAACCGTGCCAGAAAACAGTTCTGTAACTGCCTTGATCGACATTGCTGCAGTATGTGCCGTGGCACCAATTTGTTAAAACCACGCACGTCGTAACTGATATTCCCATGTTCGCGCAGGGTTGTCAGATTTTTATAAGCGTTGACGCAAAAATTTGTTACTGGATATCGCCCAAAAGCGCCAAATTCAAAAATGTTCTTGAAAGGCTTTAGCATGTTTTTTTTTAATTTTTAGACTTATTTTTAGTTAGGTTTGCCAAGAAAATCTTCTATTTCCTTGTCATGCAGTAATAGAAGGTGCTACAAATTTATTCGGCGCATGCTCTTTTCACTTAATTCAAATTATTATAAAAAGCAAAGAATTATTGAGCAAGATGACACTCTTCACTATAAAGCTTTATTAAGTTGGACCAAATTGATAAGTCGGAATTTTATTTTAGCATTAGTATCAGCATTAGTCACAAGATTTAAGAACTTACATTTAAATTGTTTGTAAATCAAATTTAATTTTTTTAGTCTTAAGAAACTTGAAATTCTCCTAAATTTAAAAGGTAATATTTAAATGGGAAAAATATTAATTTCTTATGTATCATAAAAAAGTTAAAACCATTAACTCCTTTTCATCCAAATTTTATTACTTTTTTTTTAATTAAGCTAAACAATGCCACAAAAATGGCTAAATTTATTTTAGGTTAATACTCATTCTAATGCTTCTAATACTAAAATTAAATTCTAATTTATACATTTTATCAAATAAAACTAAAAGTTTTACTGTAAATTCTATTTTAATTCAAAACAAAGGACAAAACCAGCTTACTACAAAAGAATCTTAACATACTAAACAGCATTAAATAAAGTTACTACCTCAGTCGCCTCATCCTCCCAGTCTGTTTTATTGCACTGATCATAAACTACATCGGATTTAAATCTAGAATACATAGATTTTGTAATATCAAAATTCTTGCAACAAATTGCATTTGTATAACACATATTCTTATTCTGATTATGCTTTCAATCATGTTGAGCATCATTCTATTTCTAGTTTTAGTTTTTACATTATTCATAATAGAAAATACTCTCTCAACTATTGCATTGCTTGTTGGAAGAGAAAGTATGTTGACTGCATATGTGTCAAGTTCTTTAAAAGCATTATCACTACCCGCAGTCTTAAAATTTTGAACAGTGGACCAAAATCTACATATATTCTTTGTATTATCATTAACAATCCAGTCTACATTCAATAACTTATTATATTCCAATTCAGCTACCCCTAATTTAGCTGGCTCTATAAAGTCAAAAATGAATGGTAGATCTTTAAATTTAGGTCTAAGTTGACTAAGACAAACATCAGGGGACAAATATGAGAGTTTTTAAAATGATTTAAGCTAATAGGTAATCTGATAGACAACTCATAACAAAGGCTTTTAAGGTACAAAAACATTTTTTGTTCCAAAATTTTTTTTCTAAATCAATTTTATAATTCTGTAGGCTATGGCAATACTCTATGCCATAATCTGCTTCACTAGGCAAAGCTGGTTTAAATATTTTTCGGCACAGTACCAAAAATAAGTTTTCTAAATCACCATGTGCTTTAGTCACATCCGTATAAGTACTCTGAAAATTCAAATTCTGTTTATTTATTTCTAACAAAATAGCCTTTAAATATTTTAAATATAAATAATTTTCATTATCACTGAAAATGTCCTTAAATAGCCTTGCTGTGAAACATTTTTCTTTATTGACTACTAAGTTGAAATGTGTTTGCAGCTCTAACCAGTTTTTCAGTATCACACTAACAGAATTATAACGAGATAACCATTTTATTGGATGGTCTTTTGTTAGGTACACGCCTGGAAAGAATGGGACCGCTTCGGTCCTGGTCCCGGGTATACGAGCTGACCCTGTTCAGCCCTATTGACCCCTATGAACTTGCCGGTCGCCTGAAACAAAATAAAGAAAACCCCAAAAAACCCAAAAAATTCGAATAAAAAAAAAAGAACCGTTGTCAAGTTAAAAAATTAACTTAAAAAATAATATAATAAAATAATATTTTTAAGTTCATTTTTTAACTTGACTACTGTGGCAGACTTGCCACCGAAACGTCGTTTTTTTAATTTGAATTTTTGGGTTTTGGGGGTTTTCTTTATTTTGTTTCAGGCGTCCGGCAAGTTCATAGGGTCAATAGGGCTGAACAGGGTCAGCTCGTATACCCGGGACCAGGACCGAAGCGATCCCATTCTTTCCAGGCGTGTACCTAACAAAAGACCATCCAATAAATGAATCCGCCTAACCAATATAGAGCATATCTTCAATAACCATCTTGTGGTCGATGGCGGTACAATAGAGTGTAGCTTCTGCCTTTCATTTGTAATAGTTAGGTCAAAAATTTCTTTATACTGCTTTTCTGTTTGAACTTTGTGAAAACCAATTATACACCTCTCGACACAAAAATTCAACATGTGCTGGAAGCTGATCAACAGCTTTTGAACATCCATTATTTAAATGACACACACATCTTACCAGCTTTAAATTGGGGACTTCCACTTTTAAAAGTGTTGATTCTCACCACAAAGGCTATTAGCACCGTCAGTACCAATACCAATTAAATTTGAAAGATTTAAATGGATTCTTGAAAAATATTCTTTAGTTGCTGCATATAAACAATTAGCTGTGCCATTTTCAAGCATGATAAAACCTAGGAACTCTGTCACATGTACCATTTTTTCAACTGAATAGTACCTTATGCATAGGCACAAATACTTTACAACTGATACATCTGTTGACTCATCAACAATTATTGAGAACTTGGAGTCTGCTATATCCTGAACTAAATTTTCAAGAAGTGTGGGAGGAACTACATGTTTAATTATTCCTGAACATTTTGTTTTATGTAATCTAAGAGAAGCCAGACCAGATCCCTTGCCAAGGTCTTTTAATAGTTCACCAAGGTGGTCTATAGTTTGGACCGAGCAATGCATTCCTATGTAAACTGCCAATTTTAGCTCACTTTCTTTCTGTTCATTGGTTATAAAAATACTACTTAATGTACTTTGTCTCTTTTGGACAGGATTTAAGAGTGTCATCTTCTTCTAGTGCCCATTTTTAGTTGTGCCTTTTCAAATCAGTTACATGGGCACAAAGGCTGACTCTACAAACTTAGTGGAATTTGGATCTTTATTTTTATTTTCCACAAGCCACCCTAAAAAAACAAAATATTGGTAATTTGTATCGAAAGTGAGAGCAATTCCGATTTTGGTCAAAATTGGAGTTGCTGAAACGTAACCAAAATATTAAATAAAAATTTAAACAAAAATGTTAACGTACCTGTTGCCCAATTTTCCTTTTCCCAGTTTGTTTATATTTTCTTGCATATTTAGCCCATTTCCCCATATCCCAGTATAACTAACAGAAAATCCAAAAAATCAAATACGGTTAAAAAAAATTTAAACTGGATTTTAGTAATCGATGTCAGTCAATATCACATGACGTAGTTTTCTCCTTATTTAGAAGTAAGATATAAAAAAGATGGCCGATGTTCCGGTTTTTCAAAAATAAAATCTGAAGTCGTTGTCTGAAGAATCATCTCATCTGTCATAATAATTTGGGAGTAAGTTCAAAACTTACACTCTGGTACCCGTAGGAAAATAAATAAAAAGTTGTAACGACCTTTCTTTGGTTTTTCATGTAAAGCTAGCTGAATGTCTTTAAGACCCAAAAATGTATTGTTAATCATTTTAGATCGCCAAAAGTAGGAGCCAAGTGCCAAACGGATATTTTGAACGCGCGCGAACAAGACTAAAAAGATCGCCCAAATGGCGCCCAGGCGCCAAATCTGACAACCCTGTGTTCGCGCTACTTGTCTACACCACCATCGCCCTCCTACTGAGCGCAGGGCCGGCGCCAGAACAATTTCAAACCTTAAATCCATTTTAAGACACCCTGTATAAAGAGTTTTTATTTTAAATTTGATTTTGCGGTCCGTCTAAGTCAATAACCCATATTTTTTAATCAAGTTAATAAAAAAATTAGGGATGATACCAACTACAACACTGGTTACCTACCTTCTCATAACCAAAAAATCTGTTTTGGTTCCAAAAGTCAGTTACCGTAGATACTTACTTGGTGAATTTATTAAACAAAAATTAAAATATTTTAGATTAAACTTGGATTGGTGTATACAGGGTGTCCAGTTACTTACCCGACAAACTTTAAGGGATGATTCTACAATAAAAATAAAAATAAAAATAAAAATATTTACTAAACGTCCTTATTTTTAAACTACAGGATGTTAAAAATTTAAAAAAAATGGTAATCATGATGCCAATTGAGATATTTTTAAAACATTTGAAAGAAGTCCCCTACGCATAAAGATTTTTTTTAAACAAGAAAAAAAATGTTTACCATTGTCGTCCAAGTCTAAAAATAAATTTTTTAAAGCAAAATTCACGCCACTGCTTCTTTTAAAAATAAAAATACTGTTTTTAATTTTTGTTTAGTTCGGAACAAATTTATTTTTTTTTATTTTTTTTTTTGTAGGATGGACGGATTTTCCGTAAATAAAAACAAACCATTTGGTTAAATGATCATTTTGTTTTGATAATATCTACTTCCACAGTAAAAATCACCCTTTTTATTTAATTCTTTATTAGCTGGGGTTAGATCATGCTAATATATTAAAATTGTTCCAAACTAAACGGTAATTTAAAAAAGTAATTAAAAAAAATGCAGTGACGTCTCATTTTTTACATAACAAATATATACCTTCCCTCATCGACGTCACTGGCAAAAAAAAATCTTATATGCCAAAAAATGTCTTCTGCTAAATAGGAGACGTATCACAATTTTTTTTTTAAATATTAAATTGTTATTAAACTTAATAAAAAAAAACAATAATTAAAAGAAAATTTACTTAGCTTAAAAACTCAGATGTTTAGTATTTATTTTTATAGCATTTTGTTCCTAAATTTTATTTTAAAATCATTTCTAAAAGTTTTTGAATAGGCAACTCGACACCTTACCTTATAATTTTAAATTACCCTTAAACAAAGGTTTTTTATGTTTATCTGACAAGGTAAACGTAAAGTCATTAAGTAAGTTAATATGGGTATATATCTTAAAAAACGTTTTTTACAACTTACTTCAAAATCCCTTTTAAAGTATTTTATTTTGATAGGAACTGAAAAAAGATTTCCCAGTGGAATGTTCATACGCAAAAGACCTTTGTTTGTGTTATGCTGGCTATTATTCTGTAAGACATTATTTTAAAGATGAATGTCGACAACATTATGTTTTATAATACGTTTGTTTATTGATATCCTCATAATAAATTTATATTATAAATGGTTTTTAAAATTTTAACAACAAAACCTATAAATATAATAGTCAAAGACAGTAAAGACCTATCTATAGGTAAAAAATAATTTTTAGCTTTAAAAAGATCTTGGCGCGCTTAGTTCAAATTTTACTAAATCCGTGTTATGCTAATTACGGCTCCTTGATCCCGGCACTAACTATACATTGAAGGAACACTGACGCAGCACATTCCTAATTTCAACAATGCAACCACCGGTTAGCAGGCCGCGTAACCTACTTATAAGTTTAGATGCTTTCGATTTAATTATAATAACAATTTTATTAACAAACCGGCGCATTCGCCTAAAATGACAACATTTTGGCCCTTTAATTTTTAATAATTTAAATTGTGGGATGCAGGAGTACGGCAGTCTCGGCAGATCGTACTACCGCGCAACACACTGTTGCAATATCGTCCTTTTTCTTTATTTTATTTAATTTTTATTCTACTTATAGTAACAAAAATTCCTGGTGTGTCTCGTTTTTTCGGCAACTTTGGCAAAAGCCTACTAAACTTTGAACGACAAGACGGAAAACTGCCTTCAGCAGCCTCTCTTACCTTGACCGTTTGCTGCTGGTCACAAGTGTTTTTAAGCTATCTTGAAACCTAAATCTAATTTTTTTGTACAAAATTGTATTAATTTTGTGTTTGTGAACCCTCTGATAGAGGTAAGGAATTAACTCAAAATTTTCTAAAAACATAAGGGTAATTTTTGCAAAAATTCTTTGCAGGGTTTTTTTTTGGGGTACATTCCTGGGGTACATTTCACCATCCAGTCAATGTAGCTTGATTTATGGTTTTACCAATTCACCTAATCCATCGGAAATAAGCATCCAAACATAAGCCAAATACAAGACACCCCTGGAATCAGCACAACAGGCCAGGTTTTTTTTGTATTACCTACATTCTTTGGTATTGTTTCTCTCTATAGAAATTGAAAAATTGGATATTATTTTCTTTTTGTTTGATAAGCAAAAACCTTTTTTTCACAATTTTTCTAGTGTATTAGGAATAATAACTAAATAATTTTATAGAATAAGAAATAAACGTTTGGTATTCTTGAAATATTATGGCAGTTTGCCATAGTGTATATATTAATTTTTTATTTTATCTAACACTCTTACTTAGATTTTTTCTAAGCATTGTAAATAAATTTCACAAAAAAAGGAAAAATTCTTTATTATATGATTTGTAGAGCTTATCTCAGTCTTTTATTTCTTTATACAACTAAACAAACCTAGCTCTCTTAATTCTCAGTTATAGAGACTATGAACATTTTTTTAACTGAGTGGCGCCCTAAATATATGTGTACAGCACTCCTTACACACTCCCATAGTGCCTACCGACGAAGAGCTGCCGTCCGCACGTGGTTACTTTATTTTTAAAAAAGTACACCGCATAAAATAGCGCCCATAATCGTGGGGCTCGAGTGCTTGCACATCATTTTTTGATTGAGATAAGCTTCACAAAGTTATTTTTTCAGGCTACACCAATGTCTTTTAAAAATTGTGTATAATGATTTCTAGTTATAATATTTTTTTATATATAATATTTTTTCTCTATTCCAGCTTTCTTTGTCTTATGCTTTAACTTGACAATTTATTTTGTCACAAATTTATTTTCGTTTAAATCCAAAATCAATTAAAATAATTATTTTCTATAAGATTCCAAATTTCTTATCTTTATTATATCTAAAAATATTAATAAACAGAATTATCTCTAGGTTAAAATTTAAACCTACAGTTAAGGTATAAAAAGTTGGCATTCTTTTGTTGTTTACTCAGGTAGTAGTTGCAAAGTTATTTGAATATTACGGGTTTTTAGAGCATTTTTAAATTCTAAAAAAATGACCAGTTTACAAATACGTACATTTATTTTAAAAAATGTTTGTGGAACTTAAAATTATTTTTTAGTAAAAATAAATTTTAGATCTTCAGATAAATTAGCAACATTTCGTCATAGCCTAAATTTTATACCGGCTGTCTCAAAATTAATTAATTATTAAATACTTAAATCAAATTTTAATTACTATACAGATTGTCCTTAAATTGACTAATTACCTTAATTATTAAATATACCGAGTGGGATCTCATTTTATATACTGGTTGTCCTAAATATTTTTAATTTTTTTATATTTTATTAAACAAATAAGTTGCTTAATCGTCACTTTTATTAAATAATCATTTTCTTTGTAATTAAATATGGCTGCAATACATGATAAATTTCAAATCAATCACTTATTGGATTATGAACTTGATTATGAGTTAAACATTCGTGCTGTTTATACTGATCGTAATGTAAATGATAAAAGAAAAATCTTATCTAAACTTCTAAGAAAAGAAATTAATTGTCCTTTTGGCCAAGTTTTTATGGAAACTTATGTAACTTCTTTTAACGTTGAGCAAACCCAGATAAACAAAAGTATTGAATCTATTGAAACTTTAATTTCTGATTTTGAAGGTACATCTACCGATAGTACTTATCTTCGTGTAAAATCAAGACTTGCTCATTTGGGCGGTCGAATAAAAAGAATAATTATCCCTGAAGAAAATAAGGAGGCTGTCATTGCATTTCGAAACGAAGCTTATGCCACCTGCTTAAAATTAGAGTCAGATTTAGATGAAAAAATTATAGAGGATTTAGACGCTCAAAATAATAGCTCAAATAGTACTAATCAAACACCTCCTATAGTAAATGTTAATCCAGTGATTACATGCTCTTCAAGCAAACAACCCATTTCTACTTGGGGAATTAAATTCAATGGTGAACCTAAAAGTGTTTTCTATTTTTTAGAAAAAGTGTCTGATTTTGCTCAAGCTCGTAACTTTCCGGAAAATGAATTGTTTAACTCAGCAGTCGAATTCTTCGTAGGAGATGCGTTTGTCTGGTACCGTAGTATTAAATCTACTGTGACAGATTGGCCTTCTCTAATTTCTAAATTAAAAAAGATTTTTTACCTCCTCATGCAGACGATGATATCTGGGAACAGATAAGACAAAGAAAGCAGAAAAGAAATGAATCCGTAACTATTTTTATTGCTCATTTAGAAAACTTATTTTCTCGTTTATCTACCCCCAGCGGAGGTCACTAAGGTAAAATATATGCGTAAAAATTTACTTCCTGATTATGTAAGCCAGTTGGCTGTCCATACTATTGATTCTATTTCAGATTTGTCTATCTTAGTTAAAAGATTAGAAGAAGCTGCACATACAACTTCTAAAAAATCTCCTCAAATATTTTATTTAGAAAATTCCGATCAATCTAATTCTCGACATAGTAATGTTAAAGTTAACTCGTGTCCAAAATGTTCAAAAACTAATTTTGTCATCAAGTAATGCTGGTGGTCATTGCTCTGATGAAATTACTACCACTAAAAAGTATTTTAATAAAACAGAATGGAATAATTGGCTTAAATATGTTTCAAATTTTCTTAAATCAGTTAAAAATAATGAAGTATTACCTTTATTTCTTAATCAAGTTAATGATAATAGACCTTATATTTCAGTACGTCTTTATGATCAAGATATTACAGTTTTATTAGATTCAGGAGCCAATTCTTCTATTGTCGGATTAGATGGAATTAAAATATTAAGGAAATTTAAAATTAAAATACATTCTATCAATAACTCTAATATTTGCACGGCAGATGGCACGCAACAAAAAGTTTCTGGTTTCGCTGATTTACCTATTTTTATAAACGACATCTGTCGAATAAATAAAGTTTTAATTGTTCCTTCTATAACTCATGCATTTATTTTTGGTATGGATTTTATAAAAAGTTTAATTTAATAATGGATTTTAAAGATAATAAGTGGTCTATCCACAATGATACTTTTGAGCTTGACACCGAGCCAATAATATCTAAAAATATGTTCATTCCAAAACTTTATTCGATAGATGATCTTTCTCCTTTTCAAAGATTAGAAGCTCTTAAAGTAATAGATTCATTTAAAGAAATTAATAGTGAAGTTAAATTAGGAAAAACTAATAAAATTAAACTAACTATAGATACAGGCGATAATAAACCTTTTAGGAAAAAACCTTATTTACTTTCTCCATATATGCAAGAAATTTTAAATAAAGAATTAGATTCTATGTTAGAGTTAGGTGTTGTTGAGGAATCCCAAAGCCCTTGGTGTTCTCCTACATTGTTAGTTAAAAAACCAAGTGGTGAGTTTAGATTTTGTTTTGATGGACGTTTTTTAAATGCCATTACGAAATATGATAGTTTTCCTTTGCCTCATGTAGATCGTATTTTAAGTAATTTACGTAATGCTAAATTTATCTCTTCTATAGATTTACGAAAAGCATTTTGGCAGATTCCTTTGGATGATGCATCCAAAGAAAAAACGGCTTTTTCTGTTATTGGTCGAGGTCATTTTCAATTTAAAGTAGTTCCTTTTGGCTTGTGCAACGCTGCACAAACTCAACAAAGATTAGTAGACTCAATATTTGGTCCTAAATACGAACCTTATATATTTTCCTATTTAGATGATATTTTACTTTGCTCTCCTACTTTTGAACATCACGTTGATTTACTAAACACCGCAAAAAATTTACTTAAAGATGCAGGTCTTACAATAAATCTCGAAAAATGTCAATTTTTTAAGACATCATTAAAATATCTTGGTTTTATCGTTGGAAACAATTCTCTTGCTACTGATCCTTCTAAAGTAGAATCTATGACTAATTACCCTCGTCCACGGACTACTACTGAAGTCAAACGTTTCATAGGCATGTGTTCTTGGTACCGCAGGTTTGTAAAAGACTTTTCATCTCTTGTCAGTCCTCTTAATGCACTTCTTAAAGGAAAAAAGAAAAAGAACCGATCCAGTGGAATGATGCAGCCGAAGAAGCGTTCTTACGTATTAAACAGAAGTTGGTATCCGCTCCGATATTAGTACAGCCAGATTTTTCTCAAAAGTTCTATGTTCAATCAGATGCTTCAGATGTTGGAATTGGTGGTATGTTAACTCAGTTTATAGATGGAGAAGAGAAAGTTATCGCTTATGCAAGCCGCGCGTTGTCTAGAGCTGAGAAGAATTATTCAGTGACTGAAAGGGAGTGTTTAGGCGTTATTTTTTGTATTGAGAAATTTAGGCCTTGGATTGAAGGAACCCGCTTTACTGTCATCACCGACCACTACAGTTTGCTGTGGCTTAATAATTTAAAAACCCCTTCTGGTAAACTTAGTCGCTGGTTGCTTCGTTTAAGACAGCATACGTTTGATTTGCAGCACCGAAAAGGTTCCATGCATTTAGTCCCTGACGCTTTAAGTCGCATCCCCTGTGTGAATGATAATGATAATAGTGATAATAATATTCCGTCCACTTCTCAAACCTTTTCTCCTCAAGTTTCTTTAATCACTATTGATATTAATTCTCTTGATCCCTGGTATATTTCGCTTCGGGAAAATATTTTAAAGAATCCTGAAAAGTACCCTCAATGGCGAGTTGAAAATAATTTAGTTCTAAAGTTTATTCCTAGTCGTATGTCTCACAACTTTAACAATCGAGAATGGAAGATCTTAGTTCCAAAATCACAACGAAGTAAAGTTGTAGAATCCTGTCATACACCTCCGACCAGTGGTCATTTCGGTTTTCGTAAAACTCTGTTTCGCGTGCAGGAAACATACTATTGGCCTCAAATGAGAGCCTATATTCTTAAATTTGTTCGTAGATGTTTAGTATGTGGTGCACAGAAACATTCAAATTTACCTAAGGTTGGTAAAATGGGAAGAGAAAAATGGTTGACTTACCAGGTCAAGTCATTTCTTTAGATTTCATTGGTCCTTTCCCCAGGTCAAAAAAGGGTAATAAATGGTTGTTAGTAGTGGCTGATTGGTTTTCCAAATACACTCTTATATTCCCTCTCAAGCATTCTAAGTCCCCTCTTGTTGTGGAAATTTTAGAAAACAATGTTTTTCTTATTTTCGGAGTACCTCAAATCATTATGTGTGACAATGCTCCAAATTTTTCCGGCCACAATTTGAAACTTTTGTGCGAGAAGTATAAAGTTAAACAATGGTTTACCCCGTATTATTCACCACAATGTAATTTTGTGGAAAGAAATAATAAAACTATAACTACCGCCATCAGATGTTATATCGAAAAACACGATGACTGGGACATACATGTTTCAGAAATTAGACAAGCAATTAATACAGCAGTACATGAAGTAACTGGTTTTCCCCCTGCTTATTTAATGTTTGGTCGACATGTTCCCTTATCTGGCGACTATTATAACGAACCTCTTGATGATCAATCGATTGAGATTTTACCTGGCGATAGAAATACCTATGCCGAAAATTTAGCTGAGTTTCGTAAGCTCTTCGTCGATATACGGCAAAAATTGCATTCTGCTTATGAAAAAAACTCAAAATCGTATAATCTTCGGAAACGCGATATAAGTTTTAACGTAGGTGACAAAGTTTGGCGTCCGAATAAAATGTTGTCCAGTGCCGCAGATAAATTTGCAGCTAAATTAAGTCCCAAACATATTCTCTCTATTGTCTCTAAAAAACTGTCTCCACTAGTCTATGAACTAAAAAATACAAACGGTTCTAAGGCTGGGAAGTGGCATGTAAAAGATTTACTACCTTACTGTGGATCAACGTGTGATTCCGACGATGACCAAAAGTCACTTTCTTTATAATACCTTACCTAATATTTTTATTATTATATAAAAGTATTTACCTTACCTTTATTTTTTAAGAAATAAATTATATTCTCTTGATTCTATTTGAGACTAACTTTTTATTGTTATTGCAATAAAAATGTTTACTTTCTTTTTGTTGTCATTATAACAAACTTATCTACCTTACCTTATTAGAACAAAAAAATTATTTAACTAGCCTTTGTCTAGTATTTTGATAAAATTATCTATTTTACAAAAAAATACTGTTTAACTTATCTTTATTGTATATTTCTTAATTCAGATAGTAGCCTATCTTATTCTTATTATCTTAATATTTTTAGCACGTTCGTTAGAATTTATTATTCTAAGATTTAGTTTAACTATATTTCTTAAATGAAAGCTTTTTGTAATTTTAAAGTTAAACACAAGAAAGCTAAATATAGCTTTATCTATAAGTTTATTGCAGGTATAAGAACTGATGCACGAGGGCAGACTTTTACTATTTAAGCTGTCGCAACTTCAGTTTCGTTTGGTTATAACATCTTAAATTTTCGGAATCAAACGCCTGTTATTAAATAAGTACTTTATTGGTACTACTTAAAAAATATTTAAGTAGTTTGGTGGTATAGTACCGTGAGCATATTATAATTTACACTAGTGTTTCGCTCATAATCAATAACTTGTACATCTATCTTGTATATTTTCGCTTGTAAATATTTTTGTATATAAATATCTGGTATTAATAATTTATTATTATTTATTTCTTAATTAATTTAATTATTTTCTAATTCTTAATTAACTTCTTACCTATTACCCATTATATTTTGAGCCTGATGGTAGTTTGCCAAAATTTAAGTAGACCTACCGATTTATACACTTTTCCCGGATTGAGACTTACTAAAAATGACCTACCCATAGTGACCTCCCCTTGGGACGTTTGATACGCGAAAGTTATCAATATAAAATTTTGGCGACACTATTTTTGTATATATTTGAAAACAGCCCCTTACTGTTAACTAGTTTTAAGTTAATTTAAGTGATGTAATTCTATTAATTGTAAGTTTAAGATGTAGATAAGTAATAAAAAAATAAAATCTACCATGTAGACTTTATTTTTTTTCTTTTTGGAGAGAAGCAATGTAGCATTTTTATTTTTAAATGATGCTTTCGATTTAATTATAATAACAATTTTATTAACAAACCGGCGCATTCGCCTAAAATGACAACATTTTGGCCCTTTAATTTTTAATAATTTAAATTGTGGGATGCAGGAGTACGGCAGTCTCGGCAGATCGTACTACCGCGCAACACACTGTTGCAATATCGTCCTTTTTCTTTATTTTATTTAATTTTTATTCTACTTATAGTAACAAAAATTCCTGGTGTGTCTCGTTTTTCGGCAACTTTGGCAAAAGCCTACTAAACTTTGAACGACAAGACGGAAAACTGCCTTCAGCAGCCTCTCTTACCTTGACCGTTTGCTGCTGGTCACAAGTGTTTTTAAGCTATCTTGAAACCTAAATCTAATTTTTTTGTACAAAATTGTATTAATTTTGTGTTTGTGAACCCCTCTGATAGAGGTAAGGAATTAACTCAAAATTTTCTAAAAACATAAGGGTAATTTTTGCGAAAATTCTTTGCAGGGTTTTTTTTTTGGGGTACATTCCTGGGGTACATTTCACCATCCAGTCAATGTAGCTTGATTTATGGTTTTACCAATTCACCTAATCCATCGGAAATAAGCATCCAAACATAAGCCAAATACAAGACACCCCTGGAATCAGCACAACAGGCCAGGTTTTTTTTGTATTACCTACATTCTTTGGTATTGTTTCTCTCTATAGAAATTGAAAAATTGGATATTATTTTCTTTTGTTTGATAAGCAAAAACCTTTTTTTCACAATTTTTCTAGTGTATTAGGAATAATAACTAAATAATTTTATAGAATAAGAAATAAACGTTTGGTATTCTTGAAATATTATGGCAGTTTGCCATAGTGTATATATTAATTTTTTATTTTATCTAACACTCTTACTTAGATTTTTTTCTAAGCATTGTAAATAAATTTCACAAAAAAAGGAAAAATTCTTTATTATATGATTTGTAGAGCTTATCTCAGTCTTTTATTTCTTTATACAACTAAACAAACCTAGCTCTCTTAATTCTCAGTTATAGAGACTATGAACATTTTTTAACTGAGTGGCGCCCTAAATATATGTGTACAGCACTCCTTACACACTCCCATAGTGCCTACCGACGAAGAGCTGCCGTCCGCACGTGGTTACTTTATTTTTAAAAAAGACCAGCATTTCTCTTAAACGGAAACTTACATACGCAATTAAAGGGGTTTGTCTCTTTTTTTTAATGCTCATTTGCGAGTAGATGAGGTAACATGCCAGTATAGTGCAAGCCCTATCGTCGCTGTAGAAACGTTTTGTTTTATCGCTTTCTCATAACTTTTTAAGGTTAGTACGTATTGTTTGTACAAAAAGTGCACGAAATAGTGTTTTTTAACTTTTAGTGATAGTTTAGATATTCTGTTGTAGGTTTTAACGGTATTTGATTTTATTACTTTCTTAAATAAATAAATAAATAAATATAAACATTAGTTTAAAGTCGTCGGAAAATCCAAATATGGACAGATCATATAGTACCCAAATATGGACTATTCCATATTTGGGTTCATTGATCATTTAAAAAGCTTCTGATAGAGCAAAACAAGAATCAGAAGACAAGAATCAAGTCAAAAAGGGCTGTTCGTCTCATAAATAAACATTACTTACAGACAGGCTTCTTTCTCTCGCTTATCGTCGGCCTGTGGGGAGTGGTTGCTTTTTGATAGGTACTTCTATGGCTTCTGCTCTGAGAAATTGTCCAGTATAGTTCCTCCACTTACGGCGGTTTCCAATAGAAAAAACCCGTAGTGCCACACGTATCCATCCCTACACGGTCCAAGTGGACAGGCCCCGAACTGCCCACTTTGTTTGTTCTTTTATCCCTAGTGTCTCTAGATGGTGAACTCTGCTGCCCCCGAAGGTATTTTCTTTCCCCCTCATATTTAAGTCTCTTGTCAACCTCGCCCAGGCACTCACAGCGTTGGTGTGGGCTCTGGGCACAATACCTGCGCTGGATCCAGAGTCTGACGCCTGGATTTGTGATTTTTTCAAATTATTTTTGTTGCTTTCTATGTTATACCAAAGTTTCCAAAGAGTTTCAATACTAATGCAAATATTTTTTGATTAAAAATTTGGAAAAAAGTCGTTTTTGTTTTGGAAAATAGCGAAACATACATTTTTGACCCCAAAATGAAACTCATACACTTTTTTACTTTGCTTATAATACTAACACCAAATTGTTTAAATCAGGTAGCTCTCTACATATCTTCTTTCTTACTTCAGCTTAACGTCAACGGGGCCTAACCAAAGTTACTAAAAGGAAGTTTAGCATTCATCATATTCAAAATAGAAAATTGTAATGACATTTTAAAAAAGCTTTGTTACTGTAGAAAGCGTCTTTGATCAATTTAAAAATGAAAACCCGGGAAATTTTTAGTGACTATAACGAAAGATGAATTTCAAGATCACTAGAAGAAAAATCCTATTATATCAGCTTAAAGTTCGCAAAAATGGTAGAAAATTGTTTTAATTAATCTATTATTTAATCAAAACTATTAACTCAAACAATCCGTACCTTGCACAACAAAATAGCAGCTTAACAGCAGAGTAGCTAGGAAAAACCATGGGTTAATAAATAATACTTTAAAAAACTAAAAAAACACGCTTTTATATTCAACCGAACTAAAAATTAGAAAATAATTTTTCATTACAAAGAGTTTGTATTACAGTAATAAAAGTTCAAACAATGAATCATAATTATATACCTCAAAATAGAATTATAATAAAATTTAAGATAATAACAGAATAATTCACTTCAGAATAAAAGCGAAAAAAGGAATTTTTTATCCTGGCGATCCTAATCAGGATAACGAAATACTGTTTTTAAATTATTGCATTGTCATTGGTCCTTGATACGTGTGCAAAGTTTCAAAGAAATTGAATCGCTGGGAGTTGGTAAAAATTAGTATCAAAGATTCCGTTACATAGATAGATAGATAGATAGATAGATAGATAGATAGATAGATAGATAGATAGATAGATAGATAGATAGATAGATAGATAGATAGATACAACCCAAGCTAATAAAAGCGTGTTAAAAAATAGGCTTTGCTGTTAAAAATGAAACAAGATCCGTTATGGTATGGGGTTTCATTTGTGCAGGTGGATCAAGCTATTTAAGATTTATTAAAGGTAATTTGGATCAAAACAAATATTTGGATGTTTTAAAACCAAACTTATAAAAAATGGCCAAGAAATTTGAGATAGAAAGATCATTTTAATTTAACTAAGACGATCCAAAAACATAAGGCAAAAAATACAGAACTGGTGGCTTTAATATTATCCTAGCTTTATTGGCCCATGTCCACAGAATTATAGCCTTAATTTATTTAAAAACTAGCTATGATTTCCGGCTTCGCTCGGGAGTTGATATAAGACCCAAATAACCGTTGTTCTGAATGAAGTTCAAATACTCGACAACAGATGGCGCCACTACACTTAATTTCCAAGTTGAAGGGTTGGAAGAGTCCTTATATCTTTAAAAATACGCCCTTCAGGGTAAAACGTGAACTTTCTTGTTCGAGGGGGAAAAAGAGCTATCACACTGTATAAGTCCCTTTATCGTATCGGGACTCCTTTTCAAGTTTTATTGTCACGCACATTTTATCAACTTAGTTTTATTATAGATAATTATGTAAAAACATAATTATATAGTCGCAAAATATTGCAAATTGTTATAAAGAGAAGATGTTCAGAATTATATACAGTTTTGTTCATTTCT